>JANKKB010012197.1:1222-20158 GCA_026225775.1 Bursera palmeri
TAGCTTTGGTCAGGTTTCAGAGGAGAGAATAAGAATCCCAGTAGGCTTAGAGCATGACAAATACTACATTTCACAACCCGTATAGCTCATGGAGCTCCTCGTAACTCAAACAAGCAATGTCAGGTCTCATCAAGCATTTTACTCATTACATGAATCCCATATGTAATTAACTCTGAAAAGCCTCTGAATACGTACTGCTCCTCGGGGAATTAATTATTGCACATGCATGCAATGCATCGCTAAAACGTACATAATAGTTTTAGACCGTTCGTTTCTTCATCTTGGGAACCCATCAAATGGTTACGGTAATTGCCTACAACTATTAATTGAATCTTTGCTTGTCTTTTTGCTCTTAATTTTAATCGAAAATGGAGAAAGAGAGAAAAGGCTAGCTTGACTAGATAGGTTTGTTTAATTAATTGGTGTTCAGTGATCCACAGTAATGATCTCTCCAGAGAATAATATATATTTATGATACTGCTGAATCTGTTTGAAAGATTTCACGAGTCCAAACAANAAAATGTATGCTCAAACCTGAAAAGAGAGTTATCTTGTGATACTTTTTTTCGGATACTAGCACTAAATTAAATACGAAATTCTTTCTATACTGCATTGGCCGATTATATATAGAATTAAAATTTTTTGTCAAGTGATTTGTATACAAAATTTGAATTTATTTATGTACATTGCAATTCTCATAACCAATCTATAATTTTCGGACTCTCAAACGTAAGCTATCCTTTAAATAGGTAGAGTTTTCTAAAATGTATAAATTAATCCCTAAAAGTTCATGAAAAAAATAACGAAGATGAACGATATATAACTCCATGAAAATACCAACAATTTTGTGAGCACTGTCAATTGAAATGCTGAAAATAACAAGCTAGAACAAGTCTCCGTAACTGTATAACATTAGCTGTGGATTGACTATTTCTCGGCTGAAACAAAAAGAAACCCGGAAACACGAAAAAACAAAAGGCAAAAAAACAAAAACAGAAATATATATATCTATATGTATATGTATATACATACATGGATATGTGCATGTGTGTACTTACATCAGAATGATGTAAAGCCAGTTGTACTTTTGAAGAAGCAATTAATATTAAATCATTAAAATTGTATATCAATGTGGCAAATTGTGATTGTACAAGAAGAAAAATTATAGGATATTGGAAATTCGGATGTCATGTCACGATATGAACACAGGAAAGGTACGACCTTGAAACGAAACCCCATATGCACTCCTCAAAAGAAAAAGATTCCCATAAAACCCTGCTCTCAGCTATTTTTATAAATTGACCTCTTTGGAGGGTGAGAACTTGTATTCAAGAAAGGAAGCAAGCAAGCAAGGAGCTATCAACTAAGCCTTGTGTTGTGGTCCATAAATATATTTCTTTCCGCTGAGAGAAGCACATATAGGTAAGTAGGAGCTCCTTTCAGGCCAATAACCAGGGCTGAGAAGTGGGTAGAGCTGCCATCTCATGCACTCGGCCATGCTTAATAATTTTCGAGAACTAAGTGTTAAGTTTATCCAAGAGCATGGTATGGGAGCAACTCCTTCCACTTGCTTCGTCCGCGTATTGGACTGAAGGGAGCTCCAAGCTAGTGTTGTCAAAGCATATATATATATATATATATATATATATATATATACTTGTTTGAACTAATTAACTTATCTATTTCATCTAGAATCATACACTTTTTCATGTTCATGTTTCAGTTTCACTCTAATTCTTGTGAGTTTTCTTCTCAGGAAAGAAAAACTTGGAAAGATGATGCTGAATTATTTTTGTTTATTTAATTTCCCAGGGGATCTCAAGTTGGCAGACTGCGGTAGCAAGAACTTAGAAACTTCCTACAGCTATAGAAGCTCCTCTATACCTCTTTTCTTCTTCTTCTTCTTCTTCTTTTTTTTTTTTAAATATATATTTTCCTTTTGATGGGCGTACACGTTCCTAATTGAAGTATTGTACTGTTGTTTCCTTTTCTTATGTATTTTTAGTCGAGTAGTCGTTTCACTTAAGAACTAATGAAACCTTTCATATCGTTTCGTTGACGGTCAGCTTAAAGTTGTTCTCTATTCCTTTTTAAGTTTCTGGAAATTCTAATTCGTATATTAACATTACATGATCTCTAAGAGAGATGCATGTGAGTTGTTTTCTTGTTTAAATATGGTTTAGTTATCGCCATCAAGAATAATTAAATCAATAGTTGAATCTAAGGAAACATTTTTAACTCTAGCCGGTATTAACTCTTTCTTAAATGAGTTTTTGATGGTGTTATAATCAAAAGAATTTTATATACTCTTTTGAAAACTAATCTAAAATGATATATCATGTGTTACTATAACTTAACACATCCATATATTAAATAACATTTTACATAATATATCATTTGGGTGAATTTTAAAATAAAAATTTAAGAAAAATATTTATCATTCATATTGTTAATATTATTCTTACTGTATATCTGTTTATTCTTATAAATTCAATAACCCCATATTAGTTGTTGGTATTGATTTTTAATTAGTTGTTGGTTTTGATTTTTGATTAAAATAAATAAATAAAAACGAGCTTCCAACTAACAATGATGTAGCATTGAAGGAAAAATTTCCACACTATCTTCCTTATGTTACTGTAATGGAACAGTACATGACTACCTATAAGAAAGTTTCAGATTGTTCTTGGGATTGATTCTCAAAATATCTAATTCTCCTAAATAAAATCTTGCGATGGATAACGTTTCAAAATCTAATTTTTAAAAATCAATGTTGGGTTGATCAAAAATCAAAATTAATGGCCAATCTGACACCTACTTTTAGAGGTAAAATTTCAAGAGAGAAAGGCTGGGCTTCGTTTATTCTTTTATTATTGTTATTATTATTGCCGCCGAACACATGATATAGGATGATAACTAATCATCTAGTAAATTATGATAAAATATGCCACTCTTTTAACCTAGTGACAGGATGCCAAAATGTCTGTTTACAACATCAAATCAACAACCGCGTAACCAACCATGGAACATAGTTTAGAATCCATTAGATGGAGTACTAAAGCAAGTAATGACAAGAAGCCTATTAAAATTATCTAATGTATTTTTCATTCCCTGACCATGTCCAAATCATAGGCAATTACCAGCACTTGGATGCTAACTAACACCAACATCGAGTAAGGGTGGACTCAGGTCGGGTCGGATTGGGTTACCCAACCCGAGAAAAACCCGAACGAGATTGTGTCACAAAAAGTGAACCCGAAATTGAGTTTTGTAAAAAAATGAACATGTGGGTTCGGGTTGGGTTTATCGAGTTAAACAATTGGTTTTTTTGCTGTTTAGGTTGGTTTTTTCAGGCTTGGATCGGGTTAAATTCATATAATTTTATGTAATAAATAATATTTGTTTACAAAATTGTCATTAAAATGAGGTGTAACCAAGTGGTAAACTTATCAAAGGTGTAAGTCGAAATCAAAGGTTCAAATCCTAATGCCTGCAAATATTTTTTAAAAAATTATTTCGGTTCGGGTTTCGGGTTTTTAAGGTCCAACCCAAAAAAAACTCAAACCCAATCAGGTTGACTTTTTTGGACCCAAAATCTGGTTTTACTGTTGACCCAACCCGAAAAAAACTCAATAGGTCGGGTTGAACCCGTCAGGTCGGGTCGGGTAAATGTGCCCACGCCTACATCTGATATGCAAGCATAAGCCAGTAGTATCTTTGCCATCACACATAACTCGAGAGAAATGAAAAGGCAGACAAAAGTTGTCTTAATGATCAAAGAACCAAGCATTCAAGGCAAACTGGTATCTAAACTGGGCCAGGCTCCCCTCCGCTTTAGGTGTTCCTTCACTACCCAAGTGCAATCACCTGCAAGAAGGATGCAGAACTTTTAATTTCCCTCTCCATTGCCTTTCAAGTCCAGATAACTCAAGTGCAGTAGTATCAAGTACTGTCAGCAAAAGTCATTATAGAATGAGCAAAGAGATAGATTTCAACAATTATTAAATAATATCCTTTGCAATCAGGGATGCCAACTTCCCAGCTATAATACAACACATAATCACAATGTCAGCATCAAGATTTGATATTATACATAGAATTGACAATGAATATTTTATTCAACAAAATCTAGGTATAAACAATGTTTAATGGAATCTATTTTATTCCAAGAGATATTTGAGATAACAGAACGATACAAAGAATGTTTAATGGAATCTATTTTATTCCAATAGATATTTGAGATAACAGAAAGATACCTAAAGCTATTTAAAGCAATAATTGACAAGTGGTTTCCTACTAAAAGAAAAGAAAGATATACATTTATATCCTATGATCTCATTGTTGATATACATTATACATTTATATCCTATGATCTCATCGTTTGATTAATTAATTTCCTAGAGACCATGCTGTAGATGCTTTTCAATGGTGATTTATCAATGCCAGCAATGAAATTTCTCTAATACAATTTGTCTCCATTTTGACCCCAAAAAAAAAAAAAAAAAAAAAAAAANCCATTTTTACCCCAAAAAAAAAAAAAAAAAAAAAAAAAGACAATCATTTAACAGAAGTGAGCCCTTCACAAAACCTGGATGAGATCCCTAGCCAGAATCATCAACTATCCAAAAATCTTTTTACTAAAAAAACCAACAGGTGTCCATCTTCAACAAAATCTATGGACGAGAACAATACACATCCAAACGAAAACTTATAAATTAAATAAAAAATAAAATGAATTTTAGCTTTGCTGCAGTTAATAATAATAATAAATCCTTGGAAGACCTATCAATTCTTCATTTAATTCCTCTTAAATACTATCTTAAGGAAGTAACTTAAGGATCAAAACAAATTGTATAATATTCAAACTGATTGATTAGATTTTACAAAAGAATATTGTCAAAATTTACATCAATTGCTCCCAAACTTCAAAATGTAGAGTAAACAAATTTCAAACCAATACTTGTACCATTTTCTCAAATCAATATTTGCATATATAAATTATTCTTNAGGAATTCTTAGGTTCCAATTGAGGAATACTTCTCTTGCACTGAGATCTGACTTTAGTCATAATGATATGAAGAATATCTGCACATATATCTTAGCTACAATTCTAAAGAGTGTGTTGCAAGTACCCATAGGTTCTAATTGACGTAAGAATTCTATGTTCTTACAGTACCTGATGATTGTAGCCGTAAGCTTCTAAGAATTTTCTATACAAGTGTTCTTAGCTTCACTTAGAAAAATCATGCACAAGACCTTGAAATGTGAACCTAACAAGATGTAGGCCCAGTATGGGATTGTGTTTGCTCTAGAAATAAGCAACTTCTGTTTTGTGGAGAAATAAGTAGCTTATAAAATAAATTAAAGGTGTTCGATAAATATATATATATATTTTTTAAAGCAGGATAAAAGTGTTTGGGAATGTTTTTGCTTTTGCTTTTATTATATGTAAATTATCAAAATCGACATGTGTACTATATTTTTATAATATTTAATTATTATTAATCTATAATCAATTTTTTTTTCTGAATTATTTCTAATAATTTATATACAAATAATATATAATTTTATATAAATACTAACATTTATAATATTTTAAAAACTTAATTAAAAGAAGAATATATGAATTCTATAGCCAATTAAAAATTAAATTATTTTTTAATTTAATTTAATACCAAAAATAATTTAAAATTAATATTTTAATTCCAAAGTAGAAATATATCCATAAAATAATTTTAAAATAAATATATTTAATAAATACATATAAAATAAAATAAATTTATAACTAGAATATATATTTGTCAAATTCAATAAATATTAATTGTAAAAATCATGTTTAAGATAATATGTCAATATTGTAATCAAAATATAACTAATTCAATATAATCTTTTATAAGATAATTTTGACTTTTTATATTTTAGAACTATTTATAAAATCAACTTATTTCTACCGCTCCAAAAGCATTCCCAAAAACGTTAGATTGNATTTCTAACTTCTTCTATTGAGTTACACAAGACACAAAAGCTTAAGTGAATAATTAAGACCCCAACAACTTTTTCTGTTTTTTAATTGACAAGAAACTTACGAAATAAAATAATAATGAATAAATGAAAAGATNAAGAGCAATGAAAACAAAAATATTAAGGAGGAACAATCACAGCACATGAAGAGAACCCAAAAACACCTGTTTATGACATAATAGATACCATCCCCTCCCTAGTCAAAATGAAATCTATCAAATACAAAATTACCCTACTCCGATCAGATTAAGATGGATAAAGAGAAAAGAAAACCTAAAATCGATATTCAAGGTTTAACATGCCTCGTCATATACAATTCATGTAGAGTCGGACACAGCCACAACAACACAAACAAAGATACAGTAGAACTTATAATCTAATTAATAAAATGGGGTTTCAAACGTGGCACACCATGTTTATGGGGAGCTAAATAAAGGCTTCTTGCGACAAGCTCTTTCTATGAACATTTTTAAATTAAGTGAAACAGTATGTCTTGAACAATATTGTCATATAGTGATTTTAATCAGTGCTGAGAAAATTTCTACACAGTAGACAGTAAACAAATAAAGAATAACACCTTATACAAGTTGTTTTACATCATGTACTATATATTTGTTCTCTGATTTGTCCTCCTAATCACAATCATGATTTGATTACTTTTAAGCGAGATTTTATAGGACTTTCAACAATAATGGCAGTGTAGCAATAAGCCTAGCACAACAAAAATAGAAGTAAAACGAGAGAAAGCTCACCTTATTAATCAACAAAACAAAGTGGATTCATTCAGACNTCAGTAGACTCCACCTTTGGACCTAATCAAGAGAAACAAACAAAAATCAGATCAGTTTCTTCGTCAAAAGAAATAAAGATATATGTTTTATATATTAAATAAACAACCGTGAAGAGAGGGGTGGCGGCCATCCTTGCCCCAGCCAATGCCACGAGTGGAGTCCAGGTACTGTTTGACGAGGTGGCGGCATTTCTGGAGATGGTTGACGCCTTCGATGCGGTAACACCACTTGAGCTTCTCTCTCAAGATCTTGGCCTTCTCGATGTCGATCCACTTCTCCCTAACCAGATGCTCTCTCATCTCCAGCATCGCCACCGGGTCCTTATACGGATTNTGAGGGATCGAAATCATCCGGCGCCGTTTCATCGAACTCGACCGTTCCTTTCTTCCTTCCCATTTCGATTTCTATTTCTATTCCGTCTGACTCTGGTCTCCTCAACGTGGTACCTACCAACCACTTCGGTTTTCATGGATCTATTATTGGGCCTCGGCTTATTCTTAACTGGGCCCAATGAATTTGCATTGTATTACTTTTTAGAATAGTATTTAACCCTTTACTTTTGATCTCATTAGACCCATTNTTAAAATTAAATAAAGGTAAAATTATAACATAAATAAATTTATAAGATAATTAATATTAATTAAATAGACTTACCAAAATCTCTTATTTTCTCCTTATATATCTCTAATTCTTTTCCCTATTTTGTCTCTTACCATATCATCCTTTCAAATTATTTTTTTCTCCCTTTCAAACATCAAAACTAAGAAAAAATCATTCAATAAGATAAAAAGGAAAAAATTATTAGCGTTAAAACTATAACTTTTTTTTAATAAATCTTTAAACTTTAACATTGCAAAAATGCATAAATAATTTTGTAATTTTTTAAATATAATATTAATGTAGATTCCCCTAATTTTATATTTATTTTATATATTGTTTATAGTATATTATATAAATACCTTGTTGTGCGATTGTGTTAGGGGTGTTTGTGTAAATAATGTTAGTAGTTTGGTTAGAAATTATTTGGAATAAGAATATGGTGAAAGTTTGTGCGAGAAAAATATCCTCAGTTCTAATGTCTTTGAGAGAATATAGGAAGAGCAAAGGAAGAGAAAAGATGAGAAGAGAAAAGAAGAAAGGGAAGAAAAGAATAACAAACAAACAAAAAAAAAGAAGCTTTTTTGAAAAATAGGTAGGGAATTTCTAACTTTACACAATTGCATTTAGCATGCATTTTATTCTTCTTTGTGCAATATTTATGTACTGAATTGAGACAAAAGCTATATATTTGAGCTATACTCATGATATATTATTGATAATATTGTAATATTTTGTGTGTTGTGACATTGTGGAAAAATGATGAAGTTGAGCTTATGATAGTGCCGTGTTAATATTGAGATTTGCACTTTTTAATTGTGTTTCTATGATTATTTTTGTTTTTTTTTTTTTTGTTTTTTTTTTGGGAAACTAGACATGTTTATCTTCTGTTTGCAACTGATTTTGTTGGATTTGGCTNTTATTATTTTTTTTTTTTTTTTTTTTTGTTTTTTTTTTGGGAAACTAGACATGTTTATCTTCTGTTTGCAACTGATTTTGTTGGATTTGGCTAAGAAATTAATTTGTGAAGATGATTGTTAAAAACTGAAAAATTTTACTATTCATCTGACAATTGAAACATTCTTGAAAAATTGTAATTGTTGGCAACCTTTTTGAGAACATCTTATTTTTTCTACAAAGTGCGATGTTAAGCTTTAATTTGCCACTAGCTTTACTGAGATTGGAAGTGAAATGAATTTTTTGTGAATTTTCAAAAATGCCTATAAGAAATTGAAAGTTTCACTATTCACCCAAGCCAGTTGACATTTTGTAAAACTGGCATCTGTTGATATATCTTTTTAGAAATATTTTTCTGGTTTTGGAAAAGAAACATGTCGACCTTCGATTTGCCACCAGTTTGATTGGATTTGACCTTGAAATAGATTTTTGGTGAATTTTTAAATTTGTTTGCTTGAAACTGGAATTAACTATTTACCTCAACCAGTTGACGTTTTTGAAAAATGGCATCCATTGATGTGTTTTATTGGAATTATTTTTATGGACATGTCAAGCTTCGATTAGCCACTAGTTTGATTTGATTTGGCCTTGAAATGAATTTTTGTTGAATCTTTTACATTTGTTTGCTTGTAATTAGAATTTACTATTCACCTAAGCGAGTAGATATTTCTAAAGAATTGGCATCTGTTGATGTGTTTTCTTGGAAATATTTTTATTGTTTTGGAAAATAGACATGTCAAACTTTGATTTTCTCCTAGTTTAATTGGATTTGGACTTTAAATGGATTTTTGGTGATTTTTTAAAGTTATTTACTTGAAACTGGAATTTACTATTCACCTAAATCAATTGTCATTTTTGAAAACTGTCATCCTTTGATATGTCTTCTTGGAAATTATTTTATGAATTTTGAAATATACATGTCAAGCTTTGATTTGCCACTTTTGATTAGATTTGGTCATAAAATGAAATTATTATGCATTTTTAAAGTTGCTTGCAAAAACTAAAATATTCAATATTTGCCCAAACCTGATGTGCATTTTCAGAAAATTGTACCAATTGTATAGTGTTCTTGGAAAATCGATTTTTATATCTTGAAACAAACTCAATGAGCTTTCTTTTCCAAGTTGAATCACCTCTATAACATTTGTTTTAAAAAAGTTTTAAGAATTAATGCAAAATCTTGGAATTTCCTTTTCATAACAACGTATTTGGAAAACTAGTGCAAACTACACTGTCTATGAGATTGTATTGCAAGACCAATATTTTTCCTTGATTACCCATTTATTAAACTTTCATTTCAAAGTTGTTTCACTCAAATTGGTTTTTTTTTTTTTTTTTAATTCTTAGTTATTTTTGAAATTTGGAAGTAAGTTATTGAATTATTCCTTCGGCTAAATAAAGCAATTATTTGGTTTTGTAAGACCTGAGTGAGTTGTGTGTGCACCAACTCAAGGGTCTAGAATGGTAATTTATGATTGTGTGAGACTTGGGATTATTGGTAGTTTTGTGTGTATGCATGAATATGGAAATGTATGCATACTTGTGGCTTATGCGTGCGCCAACTCAAAAAGCCGAGATTACATATTTGATTTGTGCATGGACTTGAGTTTAGTGGTTTGTGTGTGCACCAACATAAGGAATTGAGTTTACAAATTGATTTGTGTATAGACTTGGGCTTGGTGATTTGTGCATGGAGTAACCTAAGAGGCCAGATGGAAACTCATATGATCCTCAATTGAAGTGACCCTAAGAATTGTAGCGGCTTAGATATGAGTGCTAGCGTGATCTTTGGTTTAATTAAGCACTAATAATGAATGACTTGTGTAATTTTTCATGTTGTTAAGGTATCTGCATGAGTTATAGACGGTGAATTAGCTTGCCATGTGCATTTTGTTACATTTTGAGTTGGGCATGAAAAAGTATCGATGTTAGACCTTGGATAGGCCACTGTGATACGGGCCTAAGGATAACACATGAATGAAAGTCTTAGTGTTAGCCCTTGGATGGTCCATAGTGATATGGGTCCAAGGAAAATACTAGACTGTAGAACTGATGGTCATGATCATATTGATACATTTGTACATAGATAAGAGATTCTAGTGTTAGTCCTTGGATGGACAATGAGGATATGGGTCCAAAGAAAACACTATGTCAAAGAATTGATTTTTAGATGCATATTTGTATAGTTACACGTGATGATGAACGACTTATATAGTATATAATGGTCATTAATAGATAACATAAGTTGAGGATGGTCAATGACTTAAGTAGTGTTTTTTGTTGGTTAATGGATATATATGGTTTATTCATGATGTATAGCTTGCGTAGTCTGCCATGGTTTGGTGTATGGATGGCGATTGATATGTGTGGCATGTAAAAATAGTTAATAGATATGTATGATAATTGGTGCATGAGTGGTAATCGATATAGGTTTATGAGAATGCATGAATGGTAATGACTTGTGTGGCATGTGATGTCAGTTGTTGAGTATGCATTATACATTGATGCATGAATGGTAAGTGACTTATATGAAATATGACATCAAATTACATACATTCTTGACATATTAATGATTGAATGGTGAATGCTTTGTATAATATTTGAAATATTGGACTTGTATGAATCTATGAGTGTGTGTGGTTGAATGTAGGGTTAGAGATTTCCTATTAGGCTATGTCGCTTAATATGACTTGCAAGGTAGTGAGGTTCATATACTTTCTTAGATGTAATTGATGATAGTATGTCGCTTAACATGACTTGTAAGGTGGTAAGGTTCCTGTACTTTCTTAGATGTGATTGATGATAGCATGCAAGATTTGTGGAATTTATCTCAATCTTAGCCTAGATTTTGGAAAGCTAATTATACAAACTTTTATAACTAGTGGTTAATGTATGAAAAGTTTAGATGTTGGCCTCGATATGTATCCATATGTTTGGTTTTGTAATAAATTTGGACTATGCAATGTAAACTTCAAGATATGTATATTTTGAAGAATAATAATGGATATGATGTTAGACCAAAAAAAAAAAAAAAAATGCACCATTTAGTTACACCTAAATTGTCCACAGAAGGGATTTTCGGGCCTGACAAACTATTTATTATTGATGGGGGGTTATTCAAATAGAGGCACAAGTACAACCTTAAGCCCAGATCACTTCTAACCTCTTCAAACCAGTCACAAAGAAAATAAACCTTTTTGTCATGATTTCAACCCATTTCGTCTGCCTAGCAAGAGACATAAACTTCAACAATTCTAAAACAAATACACTAACAGGTAAAAAATTCAACAACTATGCATGAAGGTACCACAACCCCTTGTAATTCCTAATCATATGCCTCATTTCAAAAATAAACCAAAAAAATTGGGTGCATATTACCCTAGATGATTTTGACAATTTTGATAAAATTAGTCCCAAAAAAATTCCATGCAGCTCATAACAAAATAAATGCACATCTCAATTACTGTCGATTAGTTGAAACTAAACCCAAAATTCGGGCCTCTTTAAACAAGTAAAAGTCAAAATATACTTTGTTGTTATGTCAACCAGAAAATGGAAAACAACTCAATCAAACTGAAAAAATTACAAATACTATCAGTCAAAAGATGAGAGAACTATACAATAATGACCAAAATGGAGCATGTACAATTCTGTTCACATGACCAAAAAATTTTGGGTTGACAACCCTTTCTGTTTCATAACTACAAAAAAGTTGAACAACAACTCTTTAAAAACTGGTACCACATGGCTAGCCCGCCTATCCAACCTTCAAACAACAAACAAAAGTTTTATTAGATAGATAATAATATGTATAACAAAATAATTGTAAAGACATATTACCCACACTAATGACCACTAACCTGTACCATTCATGCACAAGATTCTTGGTCTGATACAACATTTCCCTCACCATCCCCATGCGTACACCTTTATCTATGCCTCCTACCATGCTTCCGAAAAGGCCTCTGAATAGGCCTCCGAAAAGCTCTCTGAGTAGGCCTGTCAGAAAGAGTCTAAGTTGCTTGTTTTGATATCGGTCTTGAGTTTATATGAAATGTCAAGGTAGATATTTCCCTCTCTTTGTACTATGCAAACATGTCAATCAAATTTATGTCTTTCTTAATCAACATCTCCTCATCATTCCAGAGGGGATAAATCCACACTTTCAGTTCCCTGTAGTCAACTAGACACATTTTAAACCTCTTTCCGGTGTACATCAAGAAATTATAAAGACACCAATATTAAGGACACACTTTTCCTCAAGGGAATTCTTCTCCCCATTACTGATATATTGACATCAAACACAACCATATATGTTGACTACCATACTTAAAATCAGATTAGATGCCAAAACTAAATTAAAATCATCACACTGTAAGGCTAAAATATAAATAAAAAAATTGATTATAAAATCAAATTAACATGCTGATGAGTGCTTTAGAAAAATAGCTTATGCAAAGGATAGTCATGTGGTAGTTAATTTTGCTAGAGTATCATTTATCCCAATACTTTAGTCTACCATTAATTCTAAAGAAAAAGCTAAAACTTTTGTTACCTTTGTGAAATTACAGGATTATGGAGAATCATCAAGGCAACCAGACTACAAATTGCTTGCTAGGAGCATAAAACCACAACCATCAAGAATCAAACCCAATAAGTTCAACCTTAAGCCTCTGCCCAATGGCCTAAAACACATCTTCCTAGGTCTAGTGATATATTTCTTGGGAATGGTCAAGCCTTAAAGTCTTTGATCTAGTCCATCAACCATTTCCTCACCCTCTTGGGTATATTTCTATAATAGTTTTTTATTTTTTTTTTATATTCTTTCTTGTTTTGTCTTTCAGGATCAATAATTTTCATCATCACTTCTACCACTGGACTGTTGCCATCACATATTAGGTGTATTCTAACCTAGTTAGCCAATTTTTCAATTTTTCTGCTCATAAATGCTTAGATGCTTAGTTCACAAACATATTCCATATGTTCTCATTCTAATACATAGTCATCTTATGTAAATTCAACAAACCTATGTTGATCATTAGGCTATGGCATTCATAGAATTTTAATGCACTTATCCAAATAAGCATTTGTTGGTTTTTTTCTTAATTTAGGCCTAGCTTTTGAGAAATATTGGTTAATGGAATGATGGTGGAAATGGTTGTGAAAGAACTTTGTTTAAAAAAAAAATCTAAAGGTAACTTGAGGTAAGGGCGAGCTTGTGAATATGTGGTAGGCTCATGTTCAAGGGATTAGGAACTATAAGTTTTGTAACCTAGTGGTAAGAGAAGCTTATGAATGTGTGATAGGTGCATGGTTCATAGGATTGATTCTCCTTAAGGAGCTAGAAAAAAAAAAAAAAAGCAAAATGTAAACAAGTTTAATCCTAAGTAAGTGTATGGAAAGAATGGTTGAAATCTCACTTGTTCGTGTTCTCATCATAAGACCAATTGTTGCTTGTTACTTGTCTATAAACCCTTTTAAGCTTTAAATGTTCATAACTTGTCAACTCTATAAGAGCTTTTAACTAAAAAAATTCTAAATTTGTGGGTTATGGAGTTGAATCTTTTGCTTAAAGATGTTTTTGATGTTGCATGTGCTAAGGTTAGTGGTATGTTGGTTATAGCTTGGACAACACACACACGCATTCTATGAATTGTTACAGGCTAATTATAGGGATACTGAATTGATGACATTGTTATAGTACGTGAATCTGACATTATCTAAGTTGGGGACTATGATGAGTATCTAAAAGTGCCCTCATAATACCTTAATAATTAAATAAAATGATAAAAAATGGATAAAAATCATAGGACTTAAAGTGATATTCATATGAATGGTTTTGTACTAACATTACATGTTTTAATGTTGAATTATGCTTAAGATTTCAGAGGATAATGGAATTGATACAAAAGTCAAAAGAGTTCTGTTTCAAGAATATATCTTAGTATTTTAAGCAAAAATTTCTCGTCCAATATCTAATGAGATAATTCCGGTGGCTATAGAAACTTAAGAGACATACCTACAACTTATGTTTATGCCTTTTCCTGAATCGATAGCTTTCATAGAGAAAACTAGGTTCAAATTCATATGACAAAAACTATTTGCTTTAGAAAAGCAAGGGCTATTACGTCGGCCGATGTCTCGAATTCTGCAATTTACCTTTTTTTTATTTTACATGGGATCTGAGAGATTAATTTTTGAAAAGACTTATAGAAGACAACTTGAAGTTAAAGAGGATATTTGAAATCAATTAGGAATGGATCATCCTAATTGGAAAGTACTTCTCTTCCTTTTGGGAAAGGTTTTCTAATCCTAATTGAATAATGATTTCATCATTATTTAAGGGAAAGGTTGTCACAAATCTGGGAGCTCTTCTTATGCACAAATTTTAGGGGATAAATTAAGAGAGAAACACTCTTCTTCTTTTCTATAATTCTTCTCCAAAATTGATGAAGATGATCACATCAAACATGACTGGCTAGAAATCCTATGTAAAGCTTAGGGTAGAAGTTGATTGGTGAAAATACTTTGTTCTTGTTTTCAATTCATAGGATGATCTTTATTATTTATTACTTTTTGGGATTAAATTATTGATTTATTTTAAGTTTGAGACAATTATGTTAGATCTTGTTATGGTTTAATTTTATTAGGCTATAGGATTATGGATACATAATTGTGACTTGGATTATTGTTTTTAATGCTATAGATGTGATCTTTTGCTTTATTATTGTTGATTAATATAGTGTCATCTCTAGAACTGGGTTTTATAGATGAAAACATGTAGATTATAATTGTGACGAATAAACCCTTAAATTAATCTTTTGAATTAAAATTGATTTAATTGACATATCTTCCGATCATTTTTTTTGGTGCTATAAATCCTAATTGAGTTATAGTTAAATTGAACTAGTCAAAGTATTGGATCTAATCAATGGAAATATGAAGTTTTATTACTATCTTATTTTTATTTTCCAGAATTTTGTTCTTGTTAATATTTTCTTAAGTTTTGATTAGTTTTCAATTTATCTTTTACTTTTAGTTTTTTTTTTTAAAGATTAGCAGTTTTGTAAAGTTTTCCCCATCTCTTTGAGGAATCAACACCCTGAGCTACAGTACAATATCCACACATGTTTTGAGTGTAATCATATGCAAAGACAATCATGAATTCATATTATCTACAACTTTCCCTCACACAAAAATACCATAAAACATTCAAAATATATATGTAACAAAAATATAAGATTGAACAGTTATTTATATAATTTTTTAAACATATAAGCCCACATCAAGTAAAAATAGAACATATACACCAACATCTATCAATATAAAACAAACCCCCTTTTTTACCTAACCCAACATAAATCTTGGCATTTATGAAACCTTCAATTAAGTAAACATAAATCATTAAATGGGCATACAAAAATGGTAGAATACCATATTTCATTCTAAATTTCATAAAATAAGGCATTTTAAATAAAGCATCAAGTAATATATAAGAGTTGTTACATAAAAGAAAACAAATGCAAGATGTAGTTTCATCCATTTTCACCACCACTTACTTTGGATCAAGCAAGTTTCAACATGATTCAGCCCATGCAAGACCAGCATGAAGCCCACAAAGTCCAATTTGCGTATAACACCTTTAGCCTAACATTGGGATGTAATGTAATTCAATTAAAGTCTAATTAATTGGATTTCATAGCCTCCTAAATGGGAAGCTCTTTTGTATTTTTATGGTAATTTGTTGTAATGCATTTGTAAGCTTCAAAGTGTAAAATTTCAAGTTTTATGGTCGGCACCCTAACGCGGAGTCATATGGCACCTCGTCGCAAACTTTCTGGATAATCTGCACCTCGGTGCAGAGTTACATCATGCCTTGGCACCAACTTTCAGGAAAATCTGCACCCAGCATACAGAAGCTTTGCACCCCGACATGGACAACCATTTTCGATTTCACCTTTTATTTTTGTTAACTTATAATAGTTGAATGGCTGGGTATTTTTATCCTTTCACCCCTTTTGAAATGCCTCACTATATAAAGGCTTCCTTTCTTTGTAATTCACAACTTTGAAAAATTAGAAAACTATATACTTGTGTATGTGTGATGACCCAGAATCCCTTGTACCAGAATCTCGGGGCCAGTGAATAAATAAATAAAATAAAATAAAATGAAAAGCAAGAAAATGTTTTAATCAAAACATTTTAATCATAAAACATAAAACTTTTACACATTTGCCAATAAAATAAAATTCGACTCACTCTACCCAAACATAACCAAAAGACTATCCGCAATCCTCTATGTGAGCTCCGGATATTGCCGCTAGACTCCTGACCTCAGGTACCTATAGAGGAAGGGATTAGCAACATAGGCCAGTAGGAATTTCTAACACTAAATAGTTCTATAACATTTTAAATAAAATGCATGCACCAAACAAAACATATAACATACCAATTCATTTCTCTCACTCATATGCACCTGAACTTCGCTACCAGAAACTTTCCTCATTAACAACCACAACCGTCATGACACATGCGACTCATCTGCACATCTCAACCATGTGTAATTTGACCATCAATTCAAGACTGTCCTTAGATCCCGTATCTCAACAGGCTCTAAGGATCCTTTTGTATCTCAACATATTCTATCAACAATCATGTTTACCAATTCATCAACCTAGTGTTTCCCTTAGATACCGAATCATCATAGGCCCATCTAAAGTCTAACACTAGAATCCTATAGCAAGTGTTTTCCCTTAGGTCCTGGATCAACACGGGCCCACCTAAGGTCTAATACTACGATCATTTTATGAGTGTTTCCCCTTATATCCTGGATCAACTCAGGCGCATCTAAGGCCTAACACTAAAATCGATCTATCCCGTATCATAGTGGGCTCATTGATCAATCTCATTTCACAGCGGCTCAACATGTCTATCCCGTATCACGATGGGCTCATAGATTAATCCCATTTCACAACAACTCAATAGATCTATCTTGTATCATTGCAGGCTCATATATCAATCCGTACATCATTGGACTACCGCGTGTTAACTGATCAGTTCGTACATCATCCGCGAGTCCCTTCGGATTCCTGTTTACCAACTAGGCCAATTTGGAGTTCGTACCCATAACCCACACATGTGTTACTCGTCATATCCCTATAACCCCATTCCTAATTACATACATATCTCACGTTGTCTATGTTCCTCTTGGATCCCGTGTACCATACTAGGCCCATCCTAGGTCTAACATGCATATCTGACGTACACTCGTTCCATCATTTACTATGGTCACCCTAAAATATGGAATAGTAGAAAACTTTTGAATGGTAACAAAAAATTTTTCCCGTTCATGTATTTAGTATGCATAGGTGTTGTTTCATGTTTGATGTTGTGTTATTTTGAATGAGATGTTTTTGGGTTAATGTATGTGTATAAATATATATGGGAATGTTTCTGCGAAGAGTTGGGTGAAAACTAGAAGAACTGGGAAATCTGGATTAGGCGAATCACTCGCGGTGTAGAAAAGAGAAGAGGGGCACAGGATGGTGAATCACACTACGGCATAGAAGAATTGCGTCGTAGCACCATAAGTCAAAAACTCCACGTCGCGTTGAGGCAAGTCAGAAACTTCGCACCGCGATGTGAATGGAATTCCGCCGAGGTGCACAGCAAGTCAGAAACATCACACCGTGACACAAAAGAATGACGCCGTGGTGCCAATGTGAGATTTCACTAAATTAAAGATTTTGGAAATACCGAGCGTGTCTTAGATTCATTTTTCTTTTAAAAGTTACTGTAGCCCTCTCTTTTTCATTCACGACACCAGCGAGACAGAGAAAGAAAAGAAATGAAAGAGAGAAAGAAGAAGAAGAAGAAAAGGAGAAAGGAGAGAGCAAGAAGAGAGAGAAAGCTTTCATTTTTCGCATACTCGTCAATACCAGGTAGGGGATTCTCTTCTATTCTTCTCTATTTTGTTTTGCTTGAGAAAATGGGCAAAATGGAAAACTAGAGTTTGTTGTATTTCACTGATATGACTTGGGCTTTTCGTGAAATTAGTGTGGTTTCGTCAATTTGGATGTTGTATGAGTTATGTAGGGTATTAGAAACTTGAATGTGCGTATATGTTAATTTTGTGTTATGTGGATTATGGGGTTTTTTCGTGAATGGTTCATGGTTTTGAATGTTGGACACCCATATGAGAAACAAATATGTTAGTTTTGTATACGTGTTATGTGTGTTCTAAGTTTATCGTCATGAACATAGGTTTCGCGTGTTTACGGAGAAAGTGAGAAATGGATATTTGGTGTGAACGAATGAATAATGCGAAGAATTGATGCATGGTGGTTGTGTTGGGTGTTAGGCTTTGGATAGGCCAGCGAGAGACATGGGATCCAAGGGGAAACACATATGTTGATTTGGGTGTTAGGCCTTGGGTGGGCCCACGAGATCCACGTCTCTCATAGGCCACCTGATGCGTTTCCACTTAGCCATACCACAAAGATTGATAACAACTAGCACAAATGAACAAGGAAATGTGGGGAAGAGAAGAAGTAGTTTTCGGAAATGGGAT
>JANKKB010012209.1:1836-21307 GCA_026225775.1 Bursera palmeri
GCAGGTAGATATACATCTATATCTCAAATAGGATCTACTCGTCAATGTTGTCGGCCTTTGGTTAGTGATCTTTTTTTTTTTCTATGATAGAACACGAGCCTCGTTTTTGAATTGCTACGTAGATAGAAACAATGTAGAAATAGCTATGTGATTATTTATTCCCTTATAATTACGATTTACAAGTGACAAACTTGAATTTTATTTCAAGTAAATTAAGATATGGTAGTGGTAAAAAAAAAAAAATGGTCCGGTCGGTTCAAAGAAAAAACAAATATTCTGTTTCTAGAAAGACTATACAAATATGGTGTATAATTAGCTTCTTCTTTGGAAAAGTAGTGTCCTTTTTGGCTTCTAAACTATTTTCTCTTTGTCGAAACTTTAAAGATCATAGTAGTAGGATATACGGTGTCTCCTGAATGACCTCATGGGAAGTGGAAAGGTAATATAGTAATATACAATGCAAGTCCTTTGGGCTGTAGGGATGTGCTTAAGATGGGTGGGGATTGAAGACGCAGCTGTCTTTTGGATTCTATATAAAAGCGTACAATATGTGCAACCCAGAGCAACACACACCATGTATTAAAAGGAACTAGGAAATGCCCAGTATTGAACCTTTGATAAACCATTCAACCAGAATGCAAGTTATATGATTTAGTAAGATTTGCTTTCGTGTACGGGTGCAGTCAATAAGCTTAATTCCTTTGAGGATATAAATTTCTATTAGTTAATTGGAAAACATTAAGATGAGTTAAAAGTTTTCATTCATGAGTACTTTTTATACATTCTATTTTTAGTGTAGCTTTAAGGTGTATACTTTAGATGAACTTCAATACAGCCTGCTAATCTTGCCTTTAAGACACAGATGATTTCCTTTTTTAATTTTTCTTCTTCCTTTCATGGCAACAGTTTCAATTACCGTTGGAAACTAAGGTTTTCCAAGGTTCAATACTTCAGAAGTATCATCATTTTTCTACCACAGCTGCCAACAATGCTCCTGATGGAGGCAGTGAACAGAAAGACATGTAAGCTGTTTGATTTTGGATTAAGTGGAAAACTTTATTAACTTGGAAAAGTAAAATAGTAAATAGATTTACTGTTGAAAGGACAGTTTTGTGTACTCACTCGATTTTTTGTCTGTGATAGTAAATTTATTACCTGGTTGTCATCGATCATCAATTTCAGTTAATGCTGTGCAGCACCTGCTCTAGAAATAACAGCATTTTTGTTCTTGTTAAGAATATAATTTACTTGTTTCTTCTCGCTCAGAAGCTTTTTTGTGCAGGATAAATGTGACTTTTGTTGACAAGGATGGGGAGGAAAGCCATATAAAGGTTCCGGTTGGAATGTCTATGTTAGAAGCAGCTCATGAGAATGATATAGAACTTGAAGGCAAGGATTGTGATGCTTCTGAAGTGCAGTGATTTGATCTATTTTGTTTTCTTCTTTAATCAATGTTGTCGTAGAAGTACTTCTTTTTCTTAAGTGCGTGTCTAATGATATCTTCTCAACCTGATGATGTGATTCATTCCTTTTCTTTCTCTCGTTTGGGTGAAGAAAGGCGGTCTTTATTTTTTTCTCTTTGGTTTCTAGGACCTTGGAACCAACAGATATTTGATGTTGCAGTATTATACAGTTGATTTACCTTGATCCCAATCAGTTGTATGGTTCTTCATCTAGTTATAAACTTCTAATGTTCTGCAATTGTTCATATCAGGAGCTTGTGAAGGCTCGCTTGCCTGCTCAACATGTCATGTTATCGTTATGGTATGCTTTTGGTTATGTATATATGGAGCAAATTTCATCTTGAATGTATCTTATTGTAATTTGAAGAATATGTTAAGCTGTTTTATGCGTGGCTAATTATATAACCGTACTGTAGGATGTGGAACAGTACAATAAATTAGAAGACCCCACTGATGAGGAAAACGATATGTTGGATCTTGCTTTTGGGCTAACAGAGACGTGAGTTCTTTCAATATGAAACTGCAAGTAGTTATTTAATTTATTTATTTTTGGACATTCAAAATAATTGAAATTGCTGTTCTCATTTTTCAGTTCTCGTCTGGGATGTCAAATAATTGCAAGGCCCGAACTTGATGGAATTCGTTTGGCCCTACCTGCTGCTACTCGGAATTTTGCTGTAGATGGTTATGTACCAAAACCACATTAGAAGTGATACAACATCCCTAGGAAGTATTTGCTGAGTTTAGAGGATGCATTCATCCAGTTTTGTAGCTACTACATTGTTTTGGATCATGGGAAATATTTATTCCTTGTCATTGTTTTTGTATTATAGTAGATACCGAATAAACAGCATATGATCTTAACGTTATAAATCAAATGATTCCAGCAGAGATCTTTAGCTTAATAATAAAATACAGACTTCTCTTCCTTGTTAAATTCAACCATCTTTCTTAGATGAGCCTTGGTTCTCCTTTCTCTTTTATATGTCTTATGCGAAAAGTAAATGATTTTGACTGCAGATGTTTAACTTGGGTCATTGTGGGCCTACTCGGTCTTAGTTAATTCAACTTCGTCAAACTTTAAATGTTGTTAGAATGGATAAATGAGTGCGTCTATGAGGTCTTCTTCTTCTCTGTTTTCCCAATCGTTTCTGGGTTTACTGTTTCGCCATTTAGCAAGGTATCAGTGAAATTACTCTTCTATTTTTTGGAGTTCCGTTGTGGTAAAGCATCAGATCTCACTCAATTACCTAATAAGAAGGGCATGAACTGGATGGCTTGATTGGGAACTCTGTTTTATGGATTCAGAAAGTTGTGGGCGTGTCCGTATCATATATCACATTGATTATTATTTTTGTTATCTTTTAACAGAATAAATAAAGTTTTTTGCTTTATTAATATATTGTACTCTGATTATCTCAATATATTATATGGCGCTAGACCTTATCCTGAACTTTGTTTTGATCATATTATTATCATTTTTTTTTAAATTGATGTTCTCACAGATATTTTGAATCCATCAAACTGCAGATTGTGCAGCTTGTCAATTTGACAGGTCATATGCATTGTGGATTTACAGTGCTACTGGATCGAATGACTTGGTGATTAGTATTAAATTATTCTCATCACAACTTGTTGGATAAACCTTCTACTTAAAAAGTAATTTGACTTGACATGAGAGTGCACGATTAAAGTGGATGTGGATGGCAGAATGGGACTTTGGTCCTAGCTGTCGGATGGTAACTTGCTGTAGAAGTGTATTATAGTGAACCAAAAGTTTCAAGTCTGCTATAGGTGCTGTAGTTTCTTGACACCCTTAATTTTCTGTTGTGGGTTGGTAAAGCTTGACTTGAGAGAATTAGAGGTCTCTGGAATTGGTTTGATTTATGGCTCAGGATTTGCTCTTTTGTCTGGTTTCCAATTTGCTTCGTTACCTGGTAACTTGAGATTGAAACACGGGAACAAAAATGGACTAAAACTTTGGAAACAAGTGGCTCACTGCCAGACATCTCATAATATTCTTTACTTGGTTATTAAGATTTATCTACCATTAATGTTTCTGATTGTGGTGTCTCTTGTCATATAAAGCATTGCTTGGATTGTGTTGGCAGGCACAAGAAGTATCTCCATCTAAATTCTAAGTTGACGAGAGTAATTTGCTGCTTCTTTGTCTGCTTGATGCATAGGTTTCACCTAAATAGCTAAATTGTTATCTAAGAAAAGCATCTCTTAATTGGTTACTCTATCGGTACCACTTCAGTACAATCTAGTACAAGGATTGAAGGACATGGTGCTAACCACATTGATATATATCTTTGTTTTTTATCACGTACGTTATCCTGTTTTTTCAGAAATAATCAAATCCGAGTAGTTGTTTCCAACTTGTTATATGACTTACACGCGTCGACCAATTGATTGACAAGATAATAAGAGAAAAATTAGGTTATTTTGCAAAAGAAATTAGTTGTTGTTGTGCTAATCTTGTATATTTTGTCTTCATCTTTTATGTGTACAATTATCAAATTTTGTGAACAGAAGATACAATTTTTTTATATATATTTTTAATTCTATTTTTTTGCGTATGAAAAACTATGGATTCGGTATTAGTCACTTACGATTAAGATATATTTGTTTTTTTTTTTTTAATATTATTCATTATGAATGACTGATTATATCAAACCAAATTTTCAATCATGAAAGAGTCTAAGATCCACACTCATCGAAGAAATCCTAACCCATATTTTTTATATAGGATTAGACCTTTCTTCTAGCCAAAGAAAATCCCTTCCTCTGATAGCTGTTGCTTCGATGCCATTGAATATAAGCAAGCGCTTTTGATGAAAGAAGATAATATACTAGATTTTTGCAAAGTCAAACTTCGTTAGTTGAGTTTCACCTCTCATTTTGGAAATTTGTGAATAAATTCTCCATATAAAACGACAACCACCAGTCGGCTATTGCTATTTGCCCACAAACAACAGGGGAAATTGGCTCGTCCCTTCAATTCAACAGCAAGTTCAAACTTGGGTACCAAATTTTTTATTCGTAATGTTCAACATCCAACTCATTAACATATATATATATATTCTGACTCCACCTATGCAAACCAATACCATTTCACAGTTCCTGTGAAAATGATACTTATGTTTATTTTTTACAGCCACGTCGATCGATTCCTTGGCATACGTTGAATACATATATAGTTTTAGAAACCATAAAATAATTCCATCTTAATTGCTCTTTAAATGTGTTTAATTGATAACCACTCTTAGGCTGCAAGTAATGAGCAGTTTGATCACTAGAATATGACTATGATTTTATATATAAAATATACTCATTTGAAATCGATGGGCGGTTCATCGATGTAATATTATAAGTGCATTTTGAATATGTTAATAGAGTCTTTTAACCCAACAAGCTGCTTATTCTAATTGGATAAAGAGTGATATAAGATAATGATAGATTTTACGTCAAATCTTTAACATAAGTATAGTCTACTAAGAGTGATATAAGATAAAGATAATGATAGGTTTTACTTTAAATCTTAATATAAGAAATCTACTACTGTAATGGTTAAGAAATCATTCCACCTATAAACTTAAATTGATAACTGTAAATTGTCTTAACATATCTTATAAATAGATGGAACATGCGACAATTAGTGGATTCCATATTAAGAATTCACTTCACATAAAAATTTAAACTCATAATAATAAGTTTATCTTTAAATATTTAAGTATATATAAATAATAATTAAAATATTATATATTACTTTTTTTTTAAACGTGGATGTCCGGATCACTTATGCGCACCTTGATTAATCCTATACCCATATCCCCAGAAATTTCTCAATACAAGCCGGTTAATCACTGGTTTTTACACCAATGAGTATGACCCTAATGGGATATACATAAGACTCACTTATCAAATAGGGAGAAAATTTGACGGAAAAATATATTATATAGTAATGAATGAATTATTAATAGATTGGAAGCCGCTGGTTGAGTGTTATCTAGGGCAGGCTATTATTCAAAAGGAGTTGGAACAAGCAGGGATGGATTCAATAAATTCGAATCAAGTTGAGAAGCCTGAAAGCTTACGTCTCAACTGCAACATGATTCTCAGACAAAGATTTTAATCAATTATTGAAGCTCGTGTATATATGCATATTAACGTCGGCATCAGTTTTACTAGACCATGTTGTAAACATGCTGACACTGGGAGAGATTTCGAGTTACATGTCAGGAATGACTCATACATACAAAAAATATTAGTATTATCCTTGTACGTAGGCTCTGAGAAGTAGTAGAATTGAAGTAAACAGAAAGATGTCAAACCAAGAAGTTAAGAGTTTGTACCTAACAAAGCAGGTTTAGTGATAGCATCGTTTTGTAATCATGTCAAAATTAATTGAACTAAACTTTGCTTTCAGTGTCTGGTTTGGTTTTGTACGTGGTTTCAATAGCGTGGTTAATTAGAGCATTGTAGTTAGTACATGGCTTTTCCAAATGGGTTTTCCGTGTATATCCAAATCATTTAATGAAGACAACTCTTTGTTAATTTTAATTGTATGTATCAACAAATAGCGTAATATATATTTTAATTAATTGTAAGGTCGTCAGTCGTCACTACATTTACAATTATAAATCCGAATTAAAAAAGAAAGAATACGTACGTATAGAACAACAAGAGAGGAAGAAGGTGAAAACTTTATGACTAGCTAGCTAGAGCCCTTTAACCTCTTATTCCCAACTTCTGATATAATTGTATAGAATTTATCTGTGGAAATCCGGTATTGTGTGGTTGAATTGTTCATCAAACTTGAATATCATACGTATGTTTTCAACTTTCAAGAGAGAGTTGAAAAGTAATTATAATAGTAATATTAACAATGGTCCATCTTGGACGTCATTTAATTTCAAGCCAAAATCTGGTGAAAAGAACCGATGAGCTAGCCAGCTATACTGCAAAATATCTGTACTGCCCAGTACTGCAAACTATGATACAAGTTTATGTAGTACCAATAGATTTACTGCAAATGCATAAGCCTTCTAGAAATGCACAAGTTCAGATGGTAACATCTCCATCAGACTTTCTTGCACTGCAATTTAATTTATATATTCGCTTGCCGGCGGTCATGAGCATTACTCAACCCCCTTTGCATCTCTGTCTGCATAACCCATTTCATAAACTAAAACGTTTACCTGTTTGACACGCTATCTAGGCGAAAATTTACCGATTTCATTCAAAGGGTCACACTACAGCAAAACTGATTAAATGTGTTTTAAATGGTTTACCGTATGAGAGATTCAAAATATAATACTAATAAGAGTTGTGATAATGAAAGGCATATGATTCCTAGCAATGTTATTGAGCTTCACCACCTAATGTGTTTAATTTTCAGTTCATTAGTTGGGTATGAGAGCGACCGGCCATAATTTATGTAAATATGTTTCACATTTTTATTAAGAGTAATAAACTTATAAACTTCAATACGCATTATATAAATTAATAGGATATTATTGTACAATTATCATAAATTAACTTTTGTATTTTGTAATCATATGATGAGTCTACGTCACATATGTGAATTAATATAAAAAGGTCGTAATAATGGTCATACTCCGGCCAAATTAAATGGGTTTTTAATAAGTGATTATTAGTAGACAAAGTCAATCTCCACAATCTCTCTCTTTAATTTTGATTTCTGTTTGTGTGCAGTTTGGTGGTAAACATGATATTCTTATGTTTGATAAAGAAGAGGATGTTTGTAGCTTTAGAAAACTCTCAAAACTACTTCCAAAGTGCATAAATGGTAGTAGTAATTTGAATCAGAGGGACAGAAGGAGTGGGAGACACGAACATTAACAGCTTAGGTCAATAATATAGTTTAATGGTGCGCTCCAGTCACATGAACAGCTGTCCAAGTATTTGACCCACAAAAAATTAAAAGGTAAATTATAGATCAACAAGCATAAACCCAAGTGGTCGTTGCCAAGAATAAGATGTAATTATGAGCTGCAGATTGTGGAAGCCAATAACATACGAATCCATACATATTATAAAAGCAAAGCCAAAGAAATAAAAACAATTCTGTTTTAACTTCTTGAGCTACAATCGAAACAATAACAAAACGACCAGGAGTGCCTAATTGCTTTGTATTTACTTCAGTATATATGTGATTCGTCTCTCATATAGGCAATATTGGCATGATTTTTCAATGCATATTAACTGTGACCAACCAGAAAAAACAATCACGTGAAGTACAAAGCTTTTCATTTTTATTTGATCGGTTGCATATTGTTTTTAATTATTTCAAAAGTTGGTATTTTAAGTATTATTACAGCTCTCAATATTAAGAATATATATATATATATATAAACTGAGATTCTTAGCTTTAAAAATTTCAGTATTAAGAATATTTAAATCCAAACTGGAATGTTCCTGAGGTCAGCAACCGTGAATTCCAAGAACTGTAAAGGAAAATGGCAAGTCAAAAACATGTTAATTACCAGGTCGCATAACCCCTTTCATACGGTTTTGACATCCGAATAAATATATCTGAACCTTCATTCCCCCGCTAAAATACTCTCCAGCAAAGCATCAGCAGCTAAAAGAATACTGATGGCGTTTAATGATTGCCAAAACTTCCTGCCTGCCCGCCTGCCCATATACAGTAATACATACATGCATAAATACATGTCTTCTCTAACTAATGGCACTGCCAAGTTACATGAAATGAGGTTTGTTTAATATAACAAGACTTTTATTAGTTTATGTTGTTCGAAATATTATTATTATTATTTCCACTACTTAAATGAGCAGAATCTCAACTGCTCTGAGCACGACTATGCTCAAAGCGTTGAATTAGTGTTTGGATTTCGGTTGAGAGGTGTTTGTCTTGTTTTGTTTTTTAATTCCAATCCGTGTCTGGAAACCGTGTCAAAGCCTGTTCAGTTTTGGCCTCCATTTTCGTTTTCGGAGTACAGAACTGCAACGACGTCGTTGCCTTTGAGTTGATTATGGAGGAGAGAAGAAAAATGCGATCTTCGTCGTCGTTTGGGAGGAGTAGTCCGCGATCCAACTACAGCCGTAAGTTTGACTTGCCGGATGACTACGAGGACCAGCACACAGGGCGCGACCTCGAATACGGCGTCGGAGGAGCAATGTTGCCGATCTTTCTCAATGATTTGAGGAGAAACTGCCAGCAAGGAGATGATTTAGTTGAGGTGACGTTGGAGCTCGAGAAGGACGGCATCGTTTTGTGCAGTGTGGCGCCAACTGCACCGGCGTCGACAAACCATTCCGGAGACGACTCTGACTTGCCGTCCGCGATTCTCAGGAGAAGCCTCTCGGCAACTTCCCGAATTCGTCGGAAGTTCAGTTGGTTAAGGTCGGGATCGTCAAGAACATCGTCGTCGGATATCGAGGACCGAAGGATTTCGGCGCGTGATGCGCGGAGGATCAACGCGAAACTTCAACGGACGAGATCGAGTGCGCAGAGAGCACTGAAGGGACTGAGATTCATAAACAAAACGACGGGTGCGTCTGACGCGGAGGGGCTCTGGAGAAAAGTTGAGTCGAGGTTCAAGTCGCTGGCTAAGGACGGTTTTCTTGCGAGGGAAGATTTCGGTGAATGCATTGGTTAGTCATACTAACATGAAAACTTGAAACGTCGCGTTTCGTTATAGTTTTGTTGATTTTATGTGTTTTGTTGACAGGAATGGTGGACTCGAAGGAGTTTGCCGTGGGAATATTTGATGCTTTGGCGAGACGGAGAGGTCAAAGAGTCAGCAAAATAACGAAAGAGGAGCTTCACGACTTCTTGTTGCAGCTTTCCGACCAGAGCTTTGACGCGCGTCTTCAGATTTTCTTTGACATGTATGTCCGCCACCTTTTTTTGTTTTACATATTTTTTCCACGGCCTCTTGATACCGTTGGTGGACAAACGAGCGGTGATGGTTCGTTTAAAAGATTTCCTGTGATTGGATAGAATCTTGTGTCATGGCGGTACAGTCAATAGCTGATCTCGATACACTTCAATCGCGGGAAATTAAAGTGGATCCGTTACAAAATTGATTTTTGTTTTGAAATAATTATTTTTGGTTTTCTTTAGGGCTGATAGCAATGAAGATGGAAGAGTAACAAGAGAAGAAGTGCAGGAGGTAATCTTAATATTTAATAAATATTTTATTGAATGCATTAATTGTACTTAGTCATGTTTAATAATGGTATTAGTGCGAGTTTATCAGTATACTTTGTTATTTTTAATCACAGCTTATAATGCTCAGTGCTTCTGCCAACAAGCTGTGTAAGCTGAAAGAACAAGCTGAGGAATACGCGTCGTTGATAATGGAAGAATTAGATCCTGAAAATTTTGGATATATTGAGGTAAAAGCCAATCCTTTTAATAGTTAAGTTAATAAGAGGACAATCCTCATTTTTGTTTTTTATTAATTTAAAATTATTAAATATAATATCAAAGTGAAACTATGTAATTGTCTAAAGAAATTACACAATCGTCAAAAGGAATAGTAAGAGGGTAAAGAGTTAGCATGGATAGTCATTCGATTAAGAGTCCATTTGTTTGGTTTATCTACTGGTCAAAATAATTTTTTTAATCTAAAAAATTTTTATAAATTTTTTTATGTTGTCTGGTTGCCACTAAAAAAGAGCTTATAAATTATTAAAAAAATTATTTTATATATTTTAAGAGAAATTCAAAATTGAAGATTTTAAGAATTTTTTATTTTTTTATTCTTTTTTCAAAGTATTAATGTAATGAAATGTTATTACATTCTCATCTTTGATATTCCATCATTTAAAGATCATTATTTAATATAAAAATAAGTGTAAAGTTAAGGAATTGTTCATTCTTTATTGGTTTTATCTAACATAAATGTTTTAAATGAAAATATGTTTTTTCTAGTTACATTATAAGGTTTGATTTAAATGGATTTGAAAGTAGAATTTTGAATGAAAGAAATTTGTTTTTTTTTTTTTTTTTTTAAGAAAGCATAATCTAAAAACATTTTAAATTTTTTTTTAAAGNAGAAAGCATAATCTAAAAACATTTTAAATTTTTGTTTAAAGGAACGAAAGTACTTCTTCACAAGCATGATTAACTTAAACTACATTCTAAAGATATTCTCAAATATACTTTTCGATTCAGACTGATAATTCTCCATCATCTAAGAAAAATCGCGCAAATTAATGTGTCACTTGATAATTATATTATCCTAATAGTAATAGTTGCAATTTTCCTTTTGCACTATTCAGTTATGGCAGCTGGAAACACTACTTCTACAAAAAGACACCTACATGAACTATAGCAGACCTCTCAGTNAGAAAGCATAATCTAAAAACATTTTAAATTTTTGTTTAAAGGAACGAAAGTACTTCTTCACAAGCATGATTAACTTAAATACATTCTAAAGATATTCTCAAGTACACTTTTCGATTCAGACTGATAATTCGCCATCATGTGAGAAAAATTGCGCAAGTTAATGTGTCACTTGATAATTATATTATCCTAATAGTAATAGTTGCAATTTTCCTCTTGCACTATTCAGTTATGGCAGCTGGAAACACTACTTCTACAAAAAGACACCTACATGAACTATAGCAGACCTCTCAGTTCAGCAAGTGTTGACTGGAGTCAGAACTTGAGTTCGTTTAGACCCAAGAGCGTGTTCCGGAGAGCAGGCAGTAGATGCCTGTGGCTATTCCTAGAGAACTGGCAAAGGGCTTGGATTTTGTTGTTGTGGGTGATTGCAATGGCAGGGCTTTTTACTTGGAAATTCATCCAATATAAAAACAGGGCAGCATTTCACGTCATGGGCTATTGCTTGACCACGGCCAAAGGTGCTGCAGAAACTATCAAGCTCAATATGGCTCTGATACTATTACCAGTTTGTCGAAATACCTTGACTTGGCTTCGCTCCACTCAATCAAGGGGTTTCGTTCCCTTTGATGACAGCATTAATTTTCACAAGGTATGCAGCATTTTNCAATTGCTATAGATACAAAGTTCAAATCCTTGTAGCTTATGGCAGTTTATATAGACCTGACCCTTATCCTTTTCTAATAACTTGACAGACGATAGCATGTGCCATAGCCATCGGAGTCCTGGTTCATGCGGGCAATCATATGGCATGTGACTTTCCACGTCTAGTAAACTCATCTCCAGAAAAATTTGCCTTAATAGCTGAGCACTTCCATAACGAAAAGCCGACATACAAATCACTTTTAACTGGTGTTGAAGGTCTGACTGGGATTTCCATGGTTATTTTATTCGTCATTGTATTCACTCTCGCAACTCATAAATTCAGGAAAAATGTGGTGAGGCTACCTCCTCCATTCAACATATTGACAGGGTTTAATGCATTCTNCTTGGCTTCGCTCCACTCAATCAAGGGGTTTCGTTCCCTTTGATGACAGCATTAATTTTCACAAGGTATGCAGCATTTTTAATTGCTATAGATACAAAGTTCACATCCTTATACCTTATGGCAGTTTATATAGACCTGACCCTAATCCTTTTCTAATAACTTGACAGACGATAGCATGTGCCATAGCCATTGGAGTCCTGGTTCATGCGGGTAATCATATGGCATGTGACTTTCCACGTCTAGTAAACTCGTCTCCCGAAAAATTTGCCTTAATAGCTGAGCACTTCCATAACGAAAAGCCCACATACAAATCACTTCTAACTGGTGTTGAAGGTCTGACTGGGATTTCCATGGTTATTTTATTCGTCATTGTATTCACACTCGCAACTCATAAATTCAGGAAAAATGTGGTGAGGCTACCTCCTCCATTCAACATATTGACAGGGTTTAATGCATTCTGGTATTCTCATCATCTTACATGCATCGTCTACATTTTGCTATTTGTCCACGGAAACTTCTTGTTCTTCGTCGACAAGTGGTATCAAAAAACAGTAAGAACCTTGAAAGCAAAATTATCAATTGTGAATATGACAGAGGGATCAAAGATAAAGTACTAAACAGAAGCTGATATTCGAAGTTTTGTTTGTCAATTTTCCAGACATGGATGTACATCTGTGCTCCTCTGTTGCTCTATACAGCAGAACGACATCTTCGGACACAGCGATCAGGACATTATTCAGTAAAAATAATGAAGGTAATTTGATTATTTACTAAAAATCTTCATACGACTTACTTGTGTGAAAAAATATTTCGCTTCAATGACCACTTTGGAGAGAGAAAAGTCAAATTAAACAACCATGAGAGAATGGAATTTAAACGCAATGTCTTTCTTTATAAACACCAACTATTGACACCACCGTCTACCTGCTTCGGATTTGTGCTAGATATGCTAATGTTAAGAAAACGGCAATGCATTATGAAAGTTTTAAGAGGAGCTTCTTGGTCTATGCAGGTTTCAATTCTACCAGGAAATGTCTTCAGCTTAGTCATGTCCAAGCCACATGGATTCAAGTACAAAAGTGGGCAGTACATATTTCTTCAGTGCCCAGCTATCTCCCCATTTGAATGGTGAGAGAAATTCTTGGAGATATATATCTCATCCTCTAGCGCTCTCCAAGATATAAAATGTCAGAGACAAGCAATACTTAGCAATGTACCATGCTTCATGTTTTTATGTACTGAAATAACACTTACTGGTCTCTTCAGGCATCCATTTTCAATTACCTCAGCTCCAGGAGATGACCACCTCAGTGTTCACATCCGGATAGTGGGAGACTGGACACATGAGTTGAAGCGAGTATTYACTGACGGAAATGATTCAGCCTGTGTTATCGGYCGAGCCAAATTTGGTCAACTTGGTCACGTGGACCAGAGAGGGTAAGTACATATCAGAGAAACAAGTGTACAGTATCAAATTCTTAGGATTTGTATGAAAATATCAACCAACATATCATATATGATACATTGATGCAGCCAACCAAAATTGCATGTTGATGGCCCATATGGTGCTCCAGCACAGGACTACAGAAATTACGATGTCTTGCTTCTTGTAGGGCTAGGAATTGGAGCTACCCCTTTTATAAGCATCCTTAGAGATCTTTTGAACAATACAAGAGAGGACCAATTGGTAACATTCCACATTTGAGACTTCTACCATTTCAAAAATTCATTTTATAGTCAATTCTAGTGAATGCTCATTGACATTCTGATCACCTAGGAATCAATCACGGATATCAGTAGATCAGACTACAGCTGGAACAGCTTAGCATCTTCAAACACCACTGCCGGTTCAAATTTGACATCAGGTGGAAAGAAGAGGTCACAGAGGACTCAAAATGCTCACTTCTATTGGGTTACCAGGGAGCCCGGATCTTTTGAATGGTTTAAAGGAGTAATGGATCAAGTTGCAGAAATGGATCAAAAAGTAATAAAATAAAACTCCTAATTAATGTAAATCATGATCTATAATTGTGCATTATAAATAAGCTGCCAAGTGACCATTTTATAACTTCGCTTTCGTTACTTTGAAACAGGGTCAGATTGAGCTGCACAACTACCTTACGAGTGTCTACGAAGAGGGGGATGCAAGGTCAACCTTGATCACGATGGTTCAAGCTCTCAACCATGCCAAGCATGGTGTTGATATCTTATCTGGCACCAGAGTATGATCTATCATTCCCTCTAAAATGAACAAACAGATTTTTAACATCTCATCGCACTCTACTTCCCATCAACAACTTATCTTTCTTATGCTATAATTAGTGTGGTTAAAGACAACTTTGTGCCTAAGAAGTAAGTTTCTCAAATTAACTCTGTTGCAGGTAAGGACACATTTTGCTAGACCCAACTGGAGAGAAGTGTTCAGTAAAATAACTTCAAAGCATCCGGGTGCAACAATAGGTAATGATCTTTTTTTTCTTTGTTGGTGAAAAAAAAAAAAAAAAGAAGAAGAAAAGCTAATATATAAAAGTTATAGGCATGTGTCTCTTGCAGAGTTTTCACGCCGACATCTTTAGGTGGAGTGTAGGTACAAACATTAAGAATATAAGACATAACTGGCAACCAGCCAATGACCCAATTCAACTACCGTTACTTGATAACATAATCAGAATCAATACAACTCAACAAGGCTTTACACAACTAGTTTACACTGATCTTTTTCAACTTTTAGCTTCATCATGGCCATCTCTTATCTCAATTCATTTGCTGTAGCTACAAATAAAAACCAAAACTCGAACAATTGTATATTCCGATAAAAGAAAATTTTTGTGATCTCTTGTCCAAGACTGGTTTGGGCCCAAATTTGGTGACTGGCAATCCAACCAGAAAAAGGGCCTGATCAGTCTGCACAATTTTATAATCTTCTAAGAGTAATTTGATAAGATTCTAGTTTCAAAACGCCAATACTAACACGAAGCAGAAACTTAAGGTAAAAGATTACAGCACCACTGTCCTTCGCAGTTTTAGTGATTACATGAATGATAAGCCTAACAAATGGCTTTTTTTGAACATTTGGTCAACAATATGCTGACCAGAGAGCAAAAACACTTGGGCTACATAGAGATGGTCTAACAGGAAAAAGAATTGTTAAATTGCAGGCGTCTTCTACTGTGGAATGCCAAAGTTGGCGAAGGAGTTGAAGAAATTATCACATGAGATGAGTAAGAAGACATCCACGCGCTTCGAGTTCCACAAGGAGTATTTCTGAAATAAGAGAATCACCAATTAAGTATCAAGCTGTCAATTTTTTCCTTTATACTTATGTAATTAAGCAATTGAGAAATGTTTATATCTTCCTGATTGTAGCTCATCCAAGTATATATGGAATTATATACTATTGATATAGTAATATTGTGTTGCACACAGAATTTTGAAAAATGATATACCGAAAAAGTGTGGGTTGAACAATAAACCCCAATTTCAATATACGCCTTTCATGTGTTGGTTCCTAAATTGTTGTTGGTTCCTAAATTGTCTAATCTCGGATATTAAATTGACACACAGATAAGTTACAATTATTGACTGTCTGAATTTGGCCTAATCTGGTAGTTAAGCGAGAGAACAGCTGTTGTAATCTTCCTTTCAAGTATCCGTGTCAGACACCATGAGCTAAATTAGACAAGGACAGCGAACTGCTTAATCTTCAATTCTGACAAAACCATTTGCCAACTACTACTGGGTTTAGCACAAGTGAGACAAATTCGTGTCGGTCGTGGGGATTAGTGGAAGCCTACTCGTCCGGTTTCACGAAGATAGAGACCCACTAAGCGCCACTGCCACCTTATAAACAGCTCCTCTAGTTTAATAGACTTGAGACTTCATTGTGACATTTTCTTTCACTTATTTGCACTTGGCCTTCATTACCAGGAACTTTACAGGATCGCAGATGGATTATGTCTCATGTTTCTCTTGCTTTAAGTGTTATACCAAAGTCTAATTTGCAAATAACAAGCAACGACTCAAACTTATTATCTAAAAAATTGATACGTAACAAGGTGAATGATTTCAAGAGATAAGACAAATGATACATCTTTCCCTTTTCCTTTTTCTTTCCTGATGCACTCCAAAATGAAATCAAAATAAAATGCAGTTAATGGTATAAAGGTAGAAATTCCATTGTCAATGAACTTCATGTATTTCACGAATTTTGTACATAGAAACAAAAATCAGCCCCATGGCCACGTTAAATCTTTACCATAGAGCTTCAAAATAGCAACTATACCAACAAAGCAATGAATATTCTATGCCGAGGAGCAACTGCCAAGTTCTTCTAATTGAATATTCTAGAGATGATAGCTGTATCAGATAGACATGTATCTATAATGATAACGCTTAAATTGACAAGAGGTCCTAACAAAAGGATCGATGAAGTAAGCTACCTGCCTGGAAATTCTTCAAGTGAAAATCATAAATTTCAAGAATAACATTGAATTTGGCACAAGATAGGAATGACCGAGAGGTACCTAATCATCTTTCAACCTCCTCAGAAGTCTGGAAGCCCAGCGTCGAACACGTCGGTTGAGTGTATAACCAACAAAAACTCCAGCAACAAAGAAAAATGTGCAAAGCTTTGAACATGTCCACAGTGATACTACTCGTCTGCAAAAGAACATAAGATGATTGCTAGAGTGAGAGAAAAGAAAAAAGAAAGAAACTAAGAGGTAAGAAGACATATAGTTACAGTTATTAACTGAAAGTTATTTCCAGCTAGCACGTTTAGTCGAATCAGCATAAATGTAGCATTCAAACTGCTAATAGATTAACCCATACCCTACAAATGCTCACAAACACCAATTCAACAAGCACTGTTACGAAAGAAAAGCGGAAATAAAATGATAAGCACAAAGCCTATTTGGAACCATGCTGATATACTCCAAAGCAGCATGTAACAAGCGAACTTGAAAAAAAATTACATAAAGTTGCCAGTAAAAGGAAACTCAGCAACTAACTTACATGATAGCTAGATTTAAGCATAAAGTTTCCAATTTAAGGTGTTTTACATTTGTATCATGCATTGTGAATTATGGGGAAATAATTGTCAACCGACTCCAATATATTTGGAAATTTGATCTCTCCAAACATCAAGTATAAACTTATCCTATTAACTTAACCATCTTAATTATTTAAAACTAGGAGTTAGCAATGAAAGACTCATTTAGAAACAAACATGATCAACTATAGAAAGTCCCTCTAAAAATAGCCCAAACTCGGAGATAGATGAAGAATTTCCCAAAATCGGCAAAATCAATATATCCTCCTTTTTTGTCAAGGTGTGTGCACATGAAACAAAAATTGAGCACTTCATGCTGAAATATCTAGTACTCTCCCATCTCAAAAACCTCTGACTTGGTAAACATGCTAACAACCTCACACCACCATCGATGTCAAGGTAAGAGAAATCATGTTGCAAATAAGGACTGCTATAGTTCAGGCGACAGATAAAATCTGAATCAGCTCAACTTGAAAGTTAAACCGAACCCATCTTTCACAGATCAGAAATTTAAGACCATAAACTTGTCTCATTGAACCTACTAATCACCCTATCCATTATGTCACTATCAAAATATCAACATCAGCAAATCAAGCCATTAGAAAATTATTATTTCCGCAGCAAAACAAACTTCTACATATATGGGAAATGTTACGGCACTGGATGTGAATCCTGGCATTGATACAGAAATTGATTTATTTTACCAATCCATAAGTAATCTTAATAATGTGCAACGCAATTCATTGAAAATAAAAACAGAACGGAATGTGAATGTGAAAATGAATTACATACGAAGTAGAATGTGAATTACATAAAATTTCAATTTCGTTTTTAGTAATGTAATATGCGAGGTGTAAATATTATCATTTTGACGTTCTAACTGACGACTGGTAACATTACCGGAGCTGTAGCATAAGTTAACGTAAAATGAAAATATAATTCACACTAAATAACAAATTTAACAACAGAGAAAAATTTAGGACCTGGGAGGGCTGGAGACCAAAACACGAGACTGATCAAAAGAAGATAAAGCAGCGGAGAGCTCTCCTCCGCCTCCGCCGCCGCCATTGAAATTGTACGGACTCTCAGGTAACGAAGAAGAAGAGACTGATTTAGCGTCTTTTGAAATTTTACGAACAAAGTTCTGCAATCCCTCCATTGGCTCTGTTAAAGTTTGAAATTTGAAACCGCTAACGACTATTCAACGAAACCCCAGGAGATTATCTTCCTTTTGATGAGAAGATTAGACCTAGTAGAGTGTTGTTGTCATGTTGGTTAGGGTTAAGGGTTAGGGTTTTTGGTTTACTGCAGGTTAGTGGCTTTAATTGTATGTCTCAAAGACACTATGAGACACCAAAACGTAAAAGGGAATGGCTTTTGTTTGAGGATAATTTACCCATATCTCCCCCAAGATTTCTGAAATGAGTGGATGCCCCATTTTATTCAATCAAATGTTTTACAATTGGTGATTTCTGTTTAATTTAAAGAGTAATTCCCTTTATTTCAAAAATAACAAGAAATAATAAAAGTTGAGATATTTTTTTGAATAAGAGTAATCCTATACATAATAAAATTAAATTAAATTAAATTTGAGATATTGTTGGATCGTAAGGATCCTTACAATCAAAATCATCGACATTAAACTAATAATACTCTTATATGGAATAGTAAATAAAAATTTCCCCAATTTTTAGTGAAGAATTTCCATGGAGTAAAATATCAGCTGAGAGGTTGGGGCCAGCAATTGTCCACGCCAAAAGCCAATCTCAATCTATCCCCATCTTCTTGCAGCCTCCCAATAAGCAACAGCAGCACCACAGCTCCTTATCTCCCTCAACTAATCAACTGTACGTACTTGCAAAAACAATTTCTAAACAAAACAAATTCAAGCTCCTCTTTTCTCTTTACACCACCAAAAAAAAAAAATTAAATTATCTTTCTCATCACTTGTCTAATGGCTTCCCTCACTCTCCCTAAGCACTCTTTCACATCTTTCCACCTCATTCAAAGTCCTAGAACCATATCTTCACAATCCCTCTCTGTTGTCTCCAGATCATCACAATCTCAATTTTGTGGCCTCAAGNTTCTCTTATTCCTCCACTCTGCCAATCCCATCTTCTACTTCAGTCAAGACTTCCATTTTTGCTAAGGTACATTATATTTGTTCCACCACAATTACAATAGCTGTCTAGTCTCTTTGCATGTGTGAATGGTGGTTTGACTAATTATGTTTGTGTCATTGTTTATAAATAGGTGAACAAAGGTCAGGTGCCACCATCATTCACTTTGAAAGATCAGGATGGGAGAAATGTGAGCCTCTCCAAGTTTAAGGGGAAGCCTGTGGTTGTCTATTTTTACCCTGCTGATGAGACTCCTGGCTGCACCAAACAGGTACTTTTTTTTTTCTTTTCTTTCAAATGATATCTGTCAGTCGTTTTATTACCTGTTTTAGTACTACTTTTGAATCTTTGATTGTGTACAACCAATGTGCATACGCTGTTAGGAAGAGAATACATAGAAGAAAATGATAGACTTCCTCTGCTTGACATAGTTCTCTGTTAAGTGAT
>JANKKB010012209.1:21360-38439 GCA_026225775.1 Bursera palmeri
ACTTACTTTGAAGAGCCATTCGCAGTGTTTAGCAACAATAACAGAGTTTCTGATTTCAAGATAATATAGTGTGATTAGGCGGTTGTAAATTCCTATACCATTTATGTCAAGGCATGTGCATTGGACTAATCATCAACAAAATATCACATCTCATTGGCAGTGTAGACACTAAAAAAGTACCACTTTCGCAGGCATGTGCTTTTAGGGATTCTTATGAGAAATTTAAGAAAGCAGGAGCTCAGGTTGTTGGGATAAGTGGTGATGATCCATCATCTCACAAGGTAAGATCGTAAATTTTTTTGTATGGAACAGCTTCAGGGTAAAATGCATTTCATTCTTTTTACCAGAAATCGTAAAAATCACATTTTGATATTTAACCTGTTCACAAACGCTTCTGATTTTGGGTGACTTGTATATAAAGCCTGTTATTAAGCCCACCAACTGGGCTAGTTTGATATTAAGAGTTACAATTCTCTTCATATTTACATCATACTTGGTTTCTATCATTTCCAAACATGCTTTAAGCTGACTAGCATATGAGTGGATGCAGGCATTTGCACAAAAATACAGACTTCCCTTCACATTGCTAAGCGATGAGGGTAACAAGGTGAGAAAAGAATGGGGAGTGCCTGCAGATCTGTTTGGAACATTGCCAGGAAGACAGACTTACGTTCTTGACAAGAATGGGGTTGTTCAGCTTGTCTACAACAACCAGTTCCAACCTGAAAAGCACATTGATGAGACCCTGAAGCTTCTTCAAAGCATTTGAGACTCTCAATATATGGAACATTATCTTGCTTTATCCTCTCTTTGCTCCAAATATATCTTATCCCAGAATTGGACGAGTATTTTTTTCATGTATGATTTGAAGTCCTCTGTAATTATATTAGCTGTTAGCACCCTCAGTTTCACAAGTAAAACAGTTGAAGCTTTCTAGCCAAAAAGAATTAAACTTCTCTGACATTTATGAGGAATTAAAATTAAGGATGTCCCTTGCTGTTACTGGTAAGTTCTCAGCAACTTTTCTTAGTGTAAATTCAACTTTAAATGCGATCAAGGGTTGTACGTATAGGATTGAGGGGGCTTAAGGTGATTATCTAGACCAATTGACTCGTGAAAATCTTATACCTGATGCTTCCTAGGCAACACTAAACCAACTCTTGGGAGTTTATTTACTAATATATTTATTATCACCTATCAATAGATACAGAATTTACAATATGACGTAGGAAAGTAAACATCTTATATAGTTTTCTGTATTATCAAAACAGGCTACATATATGGTTGCTGACTTCTTCGACTTGGATTTTCGATTGAATTTCAGCCTAACTGGTCAGATTTTGTCAATACTTATTTATTATTATTATTATTATTTTAGGGTAACTTATTCTGCATATTACTATTTAACATGTCCAAAATTAGCTTTATAGACAACTTAAGATGCAAACTTGGATATATAAACTTTATTCAGATGCATATCTTGAATCCTCTCGTACAAGAATTAAGTTCTTCGGGCTGATAAAAATTAAATTAAAAACTTTAAAAAAAAAAAAGTACATCTCTTATAAAAATAGAAAATTCCTGACAGATATCTGACAAAGTTTTCTTATTATTGAGTCTTTATTTATCCTACTCAAGAGTCCAGACTACCGTAAGGGCCGGCTAAATGCTTCTAATAACCAATTCTTTTTCCTCCTAGTGTTCCATCCCATTTCTTCAGAGATTTTATTGCTGTAATTGAAGCTGAAAGTAGAGATGCAATGCCTCTTGTAGAACCTGGATGACTGCCTCATGACTTCCATCTCTGTAGATATCTGTTCAAGCATCTCCTCCACACTGGGGAGCTTAAATTTGTCATCAATCAGTCGAGCCAGCCATATGCTGCGTACCTCCGACGCGTAAAGGTTTGATGAACTTTCAACGTAGCCTACGAAAGCCATGTTTGGTATCAACGGATGGATAGTTCCCCTGCAAGAAGAATATTGTGCGGCATTATGACTTTCAGTTTGGAACACACCATGAGACAGAAGCCAGCTAGCTACAGTAAACTATTTAACAGTACTTTAGATTATCAGTATTGAATTACCGATACAAGGGAATGAGAGCAGACGGAAACTCTAACAAGGTCCGAAAAGGCTCTGGTAAGATATCTTTGAGCTTCTTCTTTCCGTCATAACCAGTAGCAAGAATCACAACATCTGCTTCCAATCTAGTGTTGTCCTCGAAGTCAAGTCCTCCCTCCCAGAACCACCATTTTGATGTTCTTTTGAACACAATCTTTCCCTTCTCAGCCTCAGAGAAGAAACCCTCTTGTATGATAGGCATCTGGCAAGACGCATAGTCTTCCTCCAATGGATGATCTGGTTTCAGTCCGTACTTGAGCAAGGGAAGTTTCCAAAGCAAATACGACTCAATAAACTTGGAAACTCCGCGCCTCTATCAAGAATCATATATTGTTGCTTGCTACATTTAGCACTTTTAACACTATATATAATGAAAATATAAGAAGAGACTTACGTTAAGGAAAGAGTGAACTTACCACAGGAGATAAAAGGAGGCACAATAATGTCCTGAGCAAGCTCTGATTAGGTCTTCTGTAGAGAAGCTGAGAAAATCTTTTGGCGTAGAAAATGAAGAAGGGCAACCCCCATACCCAACAATGGGGAACATTCCAATGCGGGGTCCTTACCACCATAGTGCATGGTTGTCCTTCTTCTCCTGCCAGACTTATATATGCAACTCATTAGTACTCTTTATTCTTAAAAGCAAAAAGCTCTCTAAAGTGTCTATGATGCCATATTCTCTATGCAAATTCTTACATCTTTTTAGACTTAAGATTAATGCACTTTGATATTTGGGCTTAAACATGTAAGCCATAGACACAAATTTTTAAATTACTTAATTATATGATTTTTTTTTCCTTTCCTTTTTAATTTTTTATATTCTGAAATGAATGAAGGTGATGGGGAAATTTCATTTGAAGTACTCTCACGTTAAAAAATGAATTCTAGCAAGAAAATGCAATAATTACCTTGATTTGCTTCTGTGCACTCCATAGCTAAATCAATTGCAGATTTCTTGGAGCCAACAACTACAACCTTTTTTCCTCTAAGCAACTGAGAAGCAGCTTCCTTGTCTAGTTTGCAGTAATCAATGGTGTGCAAAACCTGCCCCTGAAACGACTCAGGGCCTTTATTGCGAGGGAAAACTGGTATACTAGCTATATCACCATACCTTCCGGTACAAAGAACAACAAACTCGAAGGCATACGACTGAAATAATTAAGCAAATAATTAATGTAAATAAATATTTTTATACAGTCCTTGTAATTAAGCCAAGAAATATAATATATAAGAATTAATAGATATGAATTTATCTTATTATCTGGATATGCATGGATACCGGTCGAGGTCTATGCGTACGTTAACTTTTGGATGATAAGTGTTTGTCTATATATTTGAGAATTCTGCAAATTAATTTAACTCGATCCACTTATTACTTCTTATCGAATTCTTTCCAGGAGGCCAAACCCGGTTCTTATATATATTATTAATTTGCTCAAAATTAATTTAGAGGCTTGGAAAGAGTTGTATCGAGAAAAAATAACGAATAACGATCGACCTTGATGGACTCTGAATCGTTAGTTTGCACTGCAACTTCCCAAACTGGATGACCCGGCAAAAGGCTCTCATGTTCTCCTGGTTTTACACCAATTTCAGTGCTTTTTGGATCGCCAATGAACCGTATCCCCACCACCTTTGAATTGAACCTCACATGCTTCAACACATCAAAGTGTCTTGCGTAAGATTCCAGGTAGTCCAATATCTCAATATAAGAAGCTAAACTATGGTCATCTCTGTTTGGCCAAGGAAAATCAGTGAACTCATAATTACAACGAGTGGACTGAAGCTTAGTAGAATGGTAAGAACAGCCTTTCCAGACTCCACCAACAGAGTCCGTGGCTTCAAAGACAACTGGGTTATGGTGACGGAGCTGTTTAGCAGCTGCTAAACCACTAACGCCAACTCCAATAATGGCAATTCTTGAGATAACATGAGGGTTTTGCTGGTTAGTAGCCATACTATGGGAGTGTTGAGAACTAGCTGCTTTGGAATTACATTTCCGATGACATTGTTCTGAAAATGCTTTCAATCTATGATGTGTATTTATAGTGCATGAGAATCACAAGTCATTTTTAAATGCATGATAATTGATTAGAAGTCATTTTAAATTGAAGGATGTGAATGGACTTGGAAGGGCAGAGAAAGTATAAAATTAGGATCAGGGAAGATATCATTGCCGGTTGGTGAAGGAAAGTGAATACCATTTTTTTTTATGTATATATATAAGATATATAAAGTTCCAGTTGGTTCCTGGTGCGTGGAACTTTATTATTGACAGATTTTTTTTTATTTTATTTTAGAACCCTAAATTTTGATCATAAATAATCAATGCTATTAAAATTTACGGGATGCAAACGTAGACATCCTTGAAAGCAATAAGAAACTTTATAAGAAATATTATATGCGCTTGTTAGATCAATAATTTGTTCATCGTACAAATTGCAATTAATTAAGGATATTAAGAGTTGACAATTTCGTGATTCCAATGAATTACAATTTTCCATGGATTCAGATTAAATTTGACCCAATATAAAATTATGATCAAACTTATATTTGAACCTCTTCTTGGCAATGACGGATCGATTTCAACTTATGGTAGTGAGAATAAATTGATAAGTAATTTACATTAAAATACACGGTAGCAAGTTGAAGTTAAACAATTAATATACACATAGTCCAACCCTAACTACCTTAATTTCTAATGAGAGGCAAGATTTTTGTACCCGATTCATGATTGTCGAAACCTAACCATCAGACACAGTAATAAGAATGGACACTTTACTTAATAAATTAGTCTTTTGATTTGAATACTTATGTTACCATAAATATATTAATAATTGTCTGAACTCTTAGTGATTTCATTGTCTTGACATATATTTCGGTATACACGTTATCACATTAGACTTTTTCTTAAGGTCATTCTATATAGATTACAACAACTTATTTTCTTAAGGTCATTCTTTTATAATTTATAGCAACACATTAAACATCTTCTCCGAGTCATTCTTTATAATTTATGACAACACGTTACACTTTTTCTTGGTCATTCTTTATAATTTGCAACAACCTTAACACTTTTTTCTCATACTCATTCTTGGTAATTTACAACAACACATTACACTTTTCTTGATTGGAGTCATTCTTAATTTATAATAATTTAGTAAGTGTAGCAGAGTATGTAATTTCAAGTCAATATATTGTGATTAGGTGGTTATGATTTTAGAATTCTTATGGAAAATTAACCAAAATAATACAAATTGAGGGGCTCCTTGAAAAATAACCAACCCCTAGGATTTGTTTGATTTTTCTATCCATTTCTAGTTTTATAACCATTATATCCCTTCATATATAATATATAAACATTTCTTCTATTCTCTAACACTTTCAAGCCGGACAGTCACCGGAATCGTCGAACCGTCACCAGATGATTGCCGAACTCGCTGAACTAGCTGAACCGTTGCCAGACAATCGAAAGATGGAGAGAAGGGTGGAGGTAGGGATATAATTATCATTCAACTAGGTTTGATTAGATAAATTAAGAAAACTAGAAGGTTGATTACTTTGAAAGACAACCCTTAATTTGGGTTATTAATTTTGTTAATTTCCCAATTTCAATATCATTTATGTCAAAGCATGTGCATTGGATTAGCCATCAGCCAAATGTCACATCTAACATCTCATTGACAGTGTAGACATGAGAAAATACTACCTTTGCAGTCGTGCTTTGAGGGGTTCTTATTAGAAATTTAGTAGGATTATAATTTATAATTTGTAAAGTCCGTATGGAATAGCTTAAGGGTTGAATGCATTTCACTTTCTCAGCAATATCATGGAAAAGACCATATTTTGATATTTTAACTTGTTGACAAAATCTTCCCATTCTGGCTGACTTGTATAGAAACCAATTGACTAGTATGATATATATTAGCTGGTAGGCTCAAATGAACCGCTGAGAGAAAACAAAACCTCCTCATCCCTCAATCTCTGCAGATAATTAAGTGGCAAAAGTACTTTTGTATTTGCGGGTTAGGCTAGTTTTGGATTAATTAATTAATTGCTTTTTTGCTTAAAAAAAGATGGTCTCGAGTTTTAGGCCGATATAGAATCCTTTATAATTACCCTAGCTGGGAGATTTATTTATAATCAGTAGTATATGCAGAATTTACTATTTGATTTATGTAGGAAAGTGAAAGACATTTTTCAGCAGCAACAGAACAGGATCCATATGAGCTGCACATGGCTTGGATTTTGTATGAATTTCAGCCGAAGTAGTCTGATTTGATGATTACTTAGCGATCAATTTATTTATTGTGTGCCCTGCAATTATTCTGCATTTCACTAGTTAACATGTCTACAAGTAGATTTCTGAACAATTTTGTATATATGCAATTTAGAAATATAAACTTTATTCTGATCCCGTATACAAGAAGTATGAGGTATATTTCTGCAGTAAACTCTTCATGCTGATTAAAATTAAAAAACTTGAAATAAAATAAAATAAACTAAGCACGTCTTTTTTTTTCCCTTTTAATTTTTTCTGACAGCTATCTCCGTAAGGATAAAGTTTCTATGCTCATTATTTGTATAGCTTTACTTTTCTTGCTCATAGTCCTGACTGCTATAAGGGCTAAATGCTTCTAATAGCCAATTCTTCTTCCTGCGAGCGTTCCATCCCATTTCTTCACAGATTTCATCGCTGTGATTGATGCTGAAAGTAGCGATGCAATGCCTCTTGTAGAACCTGGTTGACTGCCTCATGACTTCCATCTCTTTAGATATCTTTTCAAGCATCTCCTCCGCGCTTGGAAGCTTAAATTTGTTATCAATCAAGCGAGCCAGCCATATGCTGCGCAGCTCCGAACTGTGAAGGTTTGACAAACTCTCGACGTAACCCACAAAAGCCATGTTTGGTATCAGTGGATGAACAGTTCCCCTGCACGAAGTTAGTGCATCATATTACTTTCAGTTTGCAACTCACTGGCGATGAATCCTTTGATGTACAGAAGCTGGCTATTATAGTACATATTTAACACTACTTAAAAAGAACAATAAAAATAAAAATAAAACTAAAACGATATTTAGCAATTAGCAGTATTGGATTACTTGTACAAGGGAATGAGACCAGAAGGATATTCTAGCAAGCTTCGAAAAGGCTCTGGTAAGATAGCTTTTAGCTTCTTCTTTCCTTCATAACCAGTAGCAAGAATCACAACATCAGCCTCCAATTTAGTGTTGTCCTCAAACTCAACTCCTCCCTCCCAGAACCACCATTTTGATGTTCTTTTGAACACAATCTTTCCCTTCTCAGCCTCAGAGAAGAAACCCTGTGGCATGATAGCCATCTGACAAGATGCATAGTCTTCCTCGAAGGGGTGATCTGGTTTCAGCCCATACTTCACCAGTGGAAGTTTCCAAAGCAAATAGGATTCAATAAACTTGGAAACTCCGCGCCTCTGTCAAGAATCATAATGCACGCTTCTACATTTAGCATGTTTAAGTACAGTCTAAAATATTCTATATATGTTTAACTATAAGAAAGCACTTAATAAGTTTAAGAATTTTAACTTACCACAGGAGATAAAAGGAGGCAAAGGAGAGACCTGAGCGAGCTTTGGTTAGGTATTCTGTGAGGTAACTGAGAAAATCTTGAGCCATAGAAAATGAAGAAGGGCAATCCCCATACCCAATAATGTGGAACAGTCCAGTGTGTGGTCCTTACCACCATAGTGCATGGTTTTCCTTCTGGTCCTGAAAAAATAATGTATGCAAGTCATTAACATTTATCTTAAAATTAAGCACACGCTCTCTTCAAACAGTTGTCATCTTTGACTAAATTTTGTTTTTCAAAATGGTTTACTTCCGGATAATTAATGCGTATATAAATCAAAGTCACGAGGGATTGAATTGAATTTTTCTGTAGAATTTTTTTTTTTTTTTCGAAGAATGGCCAAATGCGGAAGCTAGAAGACAGAAACTGTTGAAATTCTAATTGGTGTGCTTAAGAACAGTTGAAAACATGTGTCAACAAGTCGAAAGACCAGACATTGTAATTGTTACTAGTTTGACACTTGAACGCTCAATTAATTCAAAGCCTAGCTAGCTTGACCAATTAATTTTCTTGCTTTTGCTGTAACTGTTTGCATGCAAATTCCAGCTTTGGACGTGGAAAATTATTACTTATGGGTAAAGTCAGAGTAGCTTTACTACTGTTCGTTGGACAAAATTCAAATTATTTTTGTCACAAGGCACAGGGGGTCCACTAACACGAACGATGAGAATGAGGTCGTTGAATTATGGGACCACCCTTCGATTAGGTATGCCTTTAATTTGAGAACAAAATGAAATAATGTTTAGATGAAGTTTATGTATGGATTCATATTCCCATGTAAAGATTCAAAAGAAACTTAAGTTAGAAATAACTCGATTAAATAGTTAATATTTGTTTTTCTTTATTTTAAGAGAGTCTAATATAAGATAGATCTATCACGTCATTAATTTATAAAATAATATTGTAAGACTTTTTTAAAAGTTATGAGATAAATACAAAATTTTAAACCATACAATTGAAGATTGGGTAGATGATGCTTGAACATAATTTCTTTTCCTTCATTTTTTAATTTTTATTATTTTGGAAAGAAGGAAGATGATCATGCAAATTACCTTGATTTGCTTCTGCGCACTCCATAGCTAAATCAATAGCTGATTTCTTGTAGCCGACAACTACAACCTTTTTCCCTTTAAGCAGCTGAGAAGCGGCTTCCTTGTCTAGTTTACAGTAGTCAAATGTGTGCAAGACCTGCCCCTGAAATGTCTCGGGGCCTTTATTGCGAGGGAAAACTGGTATTCGAGGTATGTCACCGTACCTTCCGGTACAGACAACAACAAACTCGAACTCATACGACTGAAATAAAACAAATAATTGACAGAACATATATGTATCAGTACACACTGCTTGTAATTAAGCCAAGATAACAAAAGGAATATTAATGATAATAATAATTTAAATTATAATTATCAAAATATCCATGCATGCATATCTACCGATCGAGGTACATATTTGTACGTCAACTTTTGGAGGATTAATACAATAAAAAAACATTACTAGGCATCATGAGTACGTCAGTGATCAATTAGGTATAACAGATTAAATTTCCTTTCCAAGAGGCTGACCTAGGTTCTTATTTACTCGAAATCGAAATATTTTTGGAAAGAAAAGATAAAGAAAAAACTATATAGTTATTCTAATAAATAGGGTTGAAAAGAGTCGTATTTGGAAAAATAATTAGCAACCTGAATGGACTCAGAGTTATTAGTTTGCACTGAAACTTCCCAAACCGGATGACCAGGCAAGAGGCTCTCTTTCTCTCCCGGTTTTCCACTAAAATCAGCGGCGGTTTGGTGCTGGTCCCCAATGAACCGGATGCCCACCACCTTTGAATTGAACCTCACAAGCTTCAAAACATCAAAGTGTTTTGCGTAAGATCCAAGGTAGTCCAATATCTCAACATAAGAAGGAAAACCAGGGTCATCCCTGTTAGGCCAAGGAAAATCAGTGAACTCATAATCACGACGAGCCGACTGAAGTTTAGTAGAATTGTAGGAACAGGCTTTCCAGACTCCTCCAACAGAGTCCGAGGCCTCAAACACAACTGGATTATGGTGACGCAGCTGTTTAGCTACTGCTAAACCACTGACGCCAGCTCCGATAATGGCAATTTTTGAGGCAACAGGAAGATTGTTTTGATGGTTAATAGCCATGTTGGTGTGTTGAAAGTTTTGAATGAATGAATGAAGTTGTGGAAATGCTCTCAACCTATTGTATGTATTTATAGTGCATGAGAATGAGGGGGGTCATGTCCAAAGCACGTGAATGGACTTGGAAGTGTCGAGAAAGGAGACAGAAAGACAGAGAGAGAAGATGTTATCAATTCTAGCTAGCTTGGCCTCGTAGGTTGGTGAAGGCAAGGGATGAGGATGACCATTTCTTAATTAATTAATTTTGTTTAAAGTTAATATAACACTTATTATCTGCATTCGGTAATTGGTTGTGGTGTGGAACTTCCGTATTGACGGATGTTAAATTTCTTCGTATCTTCGAAATCACAACTAAGATTACTTAGCTTTGTGTACAATACATGTACTTCCCTGTTGCCATGTAAATTTTCTTCCTGGAAAGGTCATGACGATTTCATAAATGATAAAGTTTAACTTTGACTTCTTTGTTAAATATTAAATATTTCATCAAATCTCTCTAGAAATTTGGTTAAAATACAAGAAGACCCCATTTTAAGGTTGTAGATTAAGGGTTTTTTTTTTCGTGATTAAATCATCATAATTATTAAAGTTTTATACATACATTTTATTAAAAACCTTTTGAAGTTTCCAAGGAAAAAGGATCCCTAATAATAAAGTCATCCCTTCCACGTGAATAATTTTACTGATCTTCACTAATTAACCTCTGAAAAATATCAAAAACCCAACTTTTATAATTGTTGTCGATCTCTAGCCTATTGCCAAAAATCTTGTATGTATAATTCTTTTACAAGTTAGAAAAAGTCAAACTTATATTTTGTGTTAAGTCAACGAATTAAATTTAAAAGAAAACTTTTACTAATAACATCCGGGTCAACAATAATTTTAAAACTAAGAGTAATGTTAGACTTAAAACTCTTATACAACTAAACTCTACACCCGATGTGGTAGCTTCAGATTAATTAATTTATTAATTGAATACATTGATGTTATGATGTCATGTAGGCTACCACGTCAAGTTGTCGAGTTTTGGTTGTGTAATGGTTATAAGCCTAACATTATTGTAAAACTAATCTAGGGAGTGTCTTTGATTTTAGAGCAGACGTTAAAGACTGNCTATTAAAATTGCCATCTTAATTAAGAGGAATAATTAAACGAAGCTTACCTTGATTGCTAATATATATATATACTTCTGAGGACCACAATAAGTTAATAACATTTAAGTTTTGAGATGATTACTTACAAAAAATGATGAGAAGAAACCAATATAATCAATAAAAAAAATGCAAATTGAAATCTGAAACACATATAATCATGAATTGATGTGTAGCGGTCTCGAATTCCCTCATAACTTGATTTGATTTCCTATATGACTTAATAGTACCAGATATATAACATTAATTTTGTGGCGAACGAGAACAAGGCTGCAGAGATTAATTAGTTTGTGTGAGATATACTGGGTGTTTATGGATCTATATATATATATATATATATATATATATATATATATATATATATATNATATATCTGTTTGTCCTCTTCAATATGCATTCTTGAATTAATTGAATGTATCCATCTCTCTTTCAATAGAGAAATAGTTTTGATATTGTCAAGATAAAAACATTACTTTTAATTACACTTTTTTTTGTTGCCACCAAACCAAAGTGTCCTCTAGATAGAGGGTAAGCAAGTGTCCTTTTCTTTGATGTAATAAGCAAGTCTTGAATTGGCTTTCAATTAGTGTTAAAGCATATCTTCCTGGGCCCCTGGATCGAGAGAAGATATTGTGTTCATGGTGAGTGATGACAACTATATATATATGCTATGCAATATTTTCAAGTTTGTCCAGCGTTTTCGAACTGGCTTCACCTCATCACATGCATGTGCTGTATAATTCAAGTGATTCAAATACAGATAAACACAATAGCTAGCTAGCTTATATAACATATATACGTATACTAGAGTCATCGCTTTCAGAGGTTTAACTTAATTTTTTGTGCATTATCCTAATTAGTTTCAGGGGTCTCATTACTAAATATATGTATATATGTGAATTTCGTTAATCAGTATATGATTGAGGAAGAAGTAAGATGTCCATGAATGCTCGACATTCATGTGAGAAGAAGATCAATTGGGATATTATTTTTTTATTGGGTGCGAAGGGAAATATCCAAGAAAATAATAAGAAACTTCGAGGAAATTGGCTTCTTGCATTAAATTAGAACCAGCTTTATACAATTTGGACGAAGAATTTGAAAAATAAGAAGTAATCAAAGTCCATTTACACACGTGACAAAAGTTGCACATGATCAGTGACCATTTTTTCTAGTTCATGCATGCATGCTCCCAAAGAGTCAAAATCCGTTGATTCAGAGCTTCTATATACATCCTCTTTCTTTCTCCTTTTAGTGGCCTAAAGAAAGCATTTACGTCTTTCTCCGTATTTTCCCGAGCTGCTTCTTGCAAACCTTTGAACCTACGTAACCCTTCTACCACGGCCTAGGTTAGACTATGAATTTGGAAGAGTACAAAATTCAAAAGTGGTACGTAGAACCGGCGACCAATCTTGTAATTAAAATATTATTCTACCTTGCATGGATTAGGAGTTGACAAATGAATCTATGAAATTGATATTGCAATTTCATGGATTCAGACCTAAATTTGACCTCGGATAAACAGATGAAACTTACAGATAATTTTATTATTCTCGGCAATGACATGTGAGGTCGACGTTGGTTATAATACACAACCTAGTATGATTAATTAAATTGATAAGCAATTTACGTGAAAATTCATTATAACTTGTTAGTTAGAATGAAATAATACACGCATAGTCCAACCTAAGTTTGTATTGGACCAACATATATACTACACCTAAAAATGAAAATATATAACAGATCAAGTAATTAATTGAACCGTACGTGGACTGAACTTGTAGGTACTCGCTAGAGTTTGATCCTCTTGTATTCGTTTATTAAGCCATTGGCATGTGCTGTGAATTGACGGCAAAAACTTGCTTTTCCTTGCATTAATTATTCTCTGGTCGCTTGGGGTAAGTGTCTCACGTATTTACACTGTCCATAGACTCKGGCATGTGAAACCAGCAATTAAATTTATCCGAGTTACACATTCATACTGCACCTAATTGGAGTACGTACGTATTTAGCATATGGTTAGGTAGGTTTGACTCAGAATCTAATTAGGCAGCAACGTGATTTGAATTCAATTAATATTCTTCTTGAACAGAAGAACATTAACAAATCAAAGTTTGTCTTCTCTGGAAGCAGAGAAAAAATGAATAAAAACCCGATTGCAGTTTGAAGCATATATTGATGTTGGTGCTGTTAAGTATGTAACAAGAGTCTAAATTCTTTGTTTCGGTTGTGTGTGAGTGTGACTGCGTCTGCGTGCAATAATAGTGTGGCGGCTTCCACACTAAATACATTTCAGAGCCAACCCAATACAGCTAGTTCTGTTTGTTTACTCCTGACTTTTCAAAAGATTTATTGCTTATGCACTGGCTGGTGTGGTGTGATGGCTATGTAATGTTAGTTGGAATAAATTATCGAACAATATATTGATCATGTGAGAAAAGTTTTTGAAAGNGACCTCATGATAATGAAAGTAACGTTTCTGGGTTTGAAAAAATTGAATGGAAAATTAATGGAGAAGTTTGAATCCGAAGCCTCTAGAATTTCGACGTAAGCTCCACCCATCACAAAGCACAGCTAGCTGTAGCTAGCCAGCAATCTAGCTCATTAATTAATTAAAATATTCCCGTTACTGTTTTGGGAACTTTTTCCAACCCGAATTCTCTATACAAACTGATCAGTTTTGATAATTCATCTCTTTCTTTGTCACATTTAACATCTGTCTAATTTGAGTGTGCTCTTTAATATTTTCTATGGTAGTATTGGACTTTAGAGGCCTTCTGGTTTGTCCTTTTGTTGTATAAACCAGACAATCAAATGTAAAAATAGTATGTATTGTTAGGTGAGAAATTTCGGAGATGTGTATGCTTCAGAATCTATTCTAAATTGTGGAAAGTGAAAACCCACCTATGTAATGCAATGACTACTTGAGAAATTTCCGAGTTGTGTATGCTTCACATTCTATTCTACATTGCTGAAAATGAAAACCCACCAATGTAATGCAATCATTAATTGACGATACCATACACGATCGGTAGTGACTGGGGCTGTCGTGCCTTGAAACTTCATCTTTAATTTGTGGTTCACATTGCAGAAACTATTAAACGTCAATAAATAAAAGAGTTTTAGTTCACAGTGNTATATACCCAAATATTATGAAGAGTCGATCGAGAATTTGATTATGATCTCCTCACTGGTTTCGAAGGAATGAAATATGCAATGAATTATAGAATTTTGATAGAATATGGAGCAGTCAGTCATTTATCACTGCCTTTACATATATTATATGAGATAATGGCGATTTATCCTTCCATTTTGGCTTCATCAATGATCATAAACAGTACTTCAAAGAANGAAACTTCATCTTTAATTTGTGGTTCACATTGCAGAAACTATTAAACGTCAATAAATAAAAGAGTTTTAGTTCACAGTGCATATAATTCTCTCAAATATTATGAAGAGTCGAACGAGAATTTGATTATGATCTCCTCACTGGTTTCGAAGGAATGAAATATGCAATGAATTATAGAATTTTGATAGACTATGGAGCAGTCAGTCATTTATCACTGCCTTTCCATGTAAAAAACTATTGATTACTTTTCTAGCAACTACATATATTATATGAGATAATGGCGATTTATCCTTCCATTTTGGCTTCATCAATGATCATAAACAGTACTTCAAAGAATCAAAACCAATCTTCTGTTTATTTAAACAGCCATAAACAATTTGTGAGTTTCGGAGTCACGACGTAACAAGTCGTGCTCGAACGGGGAATTTCCCGCCAAATTCGCCCACGCATTGAACCTTGGTTGATGATATAATCGAAAAAACGAAGTTTGGGTCTCCACCTGTTCCAGCCCACGGGCCTGTATATTTAAAAAATAGCAGGCCCATGGGTGTGATGCTTGCTCATCTTAATAGTTGATACAACCATGTGAAATTTGGGAAGTTGAGCAACTCTTCGGCTCAAGTTTGAGATTTTATTAAAATAATTTGTTATTCAAAATTCAGAATATTATGTTTATAGTTTGACCTAATAAAGCATCATTAGATGAATATTTACACACGTTTATTAAAATATTTTTTTATTGAGTTTTAATTTTTACCCATGTTAAGTTGTGTTAGTTGATTTTTTTTATATATATAAATAATATTTACTCAAATTTAATGCAATTGATTTGTAATAATGCATTAAGTACTTCCTACATCGTAAAACGACATCACATAATGAAATCGTCCAAAATTGTGAAATATTGAGTTTTGGCATAATATTCTAAATTTGTTGTTAGGTCTTCTTTTCCTTGCACGTTAGGAACTCTTTTGATGTCTAAGTTTGGACAAAAGTGGAGATCATGACTTCACAAGAAATTTCATTTTTCCCATGCTTGATCATTAATAAAAGAAACCACCAAAGATTAAATTGTAAGAAGCAAGCTAGATATATACTAGCAAACAAGATACTTTCGTAAACATAAATGCATTACATTACATGCTACTATTCTAGAACATACGTTGCTTCGGCAACGTTTTTGATATCACAAAAGCAAGCATTGTTTAGTAATTAGAAACTCTTTTTATATATTCAAGATTTATTCTTCAAAGGAATGGTAGCGGAGAAGATGAAGATCTCTTGCCATTGCCATATAGATATGGGCCATGGCCCTACAATGAGAAAATGTGAGGATGAGAATAAGTAGTGTAGACTGCGGAGTGAATCACGTGGAGCTTCGTTTGGATGGGACTCCAGACTAATAGAGAACCAGTGCCTTCAAACTTCTTAGGCCTTAGCTTCAACATATCCACACTTTACCTACCATATTAATTAATTCATCATTTAATATTACTCTGCAGTCATTGTCTTATGATCATCCATCAGGACCATCACAAATCAAGCATGATTCATCTTCATCTCATCACGACCTTCTCCTGTACCGGAACTGTTCCACCTAACTCCATCTTTCTATCATTTACCGCAAGATTAGCATACTTTTGACTCATCCGACGGTTATCAGATTTAAGCTCCAACTGTAGCGCAGTCCATATGTACATTTACTACTTGCAAAAGTAGTAAGATAAAGCAAGGTAAACGTGACGCAGTAAGATTCCTGTCTCTTCGACAGAGCCATTACGTGTTCCCACGTGTAACACCGTCACGCAACAGTCACGTTCTCCGTCTTACTTAACATTTATCCCTCTTCTCTTAGTCTATAGTGGTCAGTATCAAAGCCACGATACGGAACGACAACGAGACGCACTCCTGACCTTACACGTGTCACGACAAATCATAATTCGGGTATAAATATTGGATCTACCTTAACAAAAAGCATCTATGCTCTCGATTCTCGGCATCTCTATCAGATTCTACTCTCCCACTTGCCTCATCCAACGGCTCGGAGTATCTCTCACTTCCCCATATATCTTTCTCCTTAGCCAGGTTCTTTCATTCGCCAAAACCACATAGACACCAAAAGTTATCGTAATAAATCATGAACAAGTTGGAGTCTCCTCTCGAAGCTCTAGCCTTTAACTATGTAAGCTTCGGGATTTTCACTATAGTAAACAATCTATGGCCGTGGGTCGCCGTCATAACCGCCGCCTTCAGCTTTTGGAGGATCAGAAAAGCCAGCGTAGCTACCTCGTGTTCCGTGAAGCCGGACCAGTACCAACCTCGTAATGAACGAAACACAAGTGAGTTTGAGTCTCAAGATTATCAACCGGGTCCCGAAACCTCGACGGCTGACTCGTGCATTGAGCCGCCAGATTCAGCTTCAGCTTCGTCTCCAGCTAGTCTCTCGTTTTGCGACGTGGACGGTGTGACGAAAGGGAAGTTTACGTTATATTATTACGAGCATGAGAAGGAAGGTGACGGAGAGTTAACGGCGGTCAAAGAGTGGGAAGATGAGTTTAGTTACAGGTGTGGAGAGTGGTGGGAGAGTTGGGAGAGAGTGATGGGGGTGAGAAAGGGTGACAAAGAGTGGTACCGTCACCAGGACTTAACGGTGGTTAACGGCAACGTTGTTAGGTTGTGGGATGATGAGTGTAGGAGGAGG
>JANKKB010012211.1:0-14010 GCA_026225775.1 Bursera palmeri
AGGAGAGAGGCTGTGTGTATGAGTGTATATATACATGTATGATGAAGATGTAAAAATACAATGAAAATGAGATGATATTCATTTACAATGTTCAAGTAAATTATTTGTGCATATTTTGTTTGTATGCAATAACGGTAAATTCATTTCGATCTATTTCTTTTTCTAAATACTACAATTTTCATATTGATGATTCTATCCACAATCTACCAAATTTTCCCATCCACTGTGGTCTGTAAACCTAAAACCATACAGGCCAAGCACATAAAAACTTTGGAACTTTGTTATTTGTAGTAGGTTTCATAGAGGTGTCCAGATAACTGAAGATGTTTCATGTTTGATGGAGAAAAAGAAAGTGTGTTTTCCATTTTTTTAGTATTGTCCTGTGCAAGGTTGCTTGAGAGTGTTCTCCTTATCAGTCTGTTGGTTGTTGGCTTCTATGAAAAAAGTAAAACTTGAAACAGTTCCTAGAACCACCATTTTGTTCATCTTGCTGTGATTTTTTGGCGACTTTGTGGAACTGAAGTCCGGCAGTGGTTGGCAAAACAGGTGATTATCACTTTTTAAATGATTTAAATTAAGATCTGAGCCTGACTGAGGCAATTTAATATAAATTTATACTACTCTTTAGTTTATCTCAATGTTATGGTTGAGACATGCTGAAACAGTGAAACTGAATGCTAATGTAACATGTGCCAGGATCATGTGCCATGATTATGAGGAAGTACTGCCATCTGCATATTAAGTTCACCGTTTCTCGCAAATGACCATATTTATTTTTATCAACTTTTCACTTCAAATTAATTTTCCTTTTCTTCTTTGGTCCCATTTGTTTCTGATATTGGTAGTATAAGCATTCTGTGGGTGTCTGTGCAGAAATTTTTGAATGATAGAGCGTGTTAATAGTTTAAATACAATGTTGGGACCTTTCTTACAGGTTGAAGTTTTAGGATGAAATGGTTTCTCAACATGTTATCATCATCAGGTTGACAATGAGATCATGTGTTCAAATAATTCCATTCTATTAGTAAATTGTAAACAAAGTAATTTAGATCTCTGTGTGTCTACATTTGTTTGGATACATGCTTGTATTTGTCTGTGTTTGGATCCATGAGACAAATTCATTAATCAAATTTGATCATGCATCTGAGGATGTTTGTTGGATTCTTTCCTATCGGCTTAAGCATTTTAAGTTTATTCTGTAAAGGAGTTCATGCAACAAAATAGGGTGCTGAGGATGAAGTATGAAGAAAAGAAATAAAATCTTTAACATCTTTATGTTTAGAATTAAACAAAACGTTCAGAATTAATGTCAAGCCACTATATGTCCTGATAAATGAAAAAAATTCAATTAGTTTAACTGATTCTCTTAGTTTCTAACTTAATTAGACAACAGAGAAAATGAGGGTTATTATAGACAAAATCAGTTACTCTTTTTAGAAATAAGTGAGAGAAAGACTAACCTTGCTTACAAGTTTGACTTTTACATCTCATGTTTACTGTTTGGTGGTAATGTAGCACAATTGACATTTGGTAGAAGTTGATGGTGCTGCTAGCATGAAGAGGATGAAAATCCCGCTCTTATTGTATCTTCATTTATTTCCTATAGTGATTTGTGGCTAAGAGAACACAAAATGACCAATTAATTCTTGACTTTTGAGATGGTTGCCCAAGCCGCCCAAGTTAGTATGTCAATCCCAAATGGGGTAGTTGGTGTATTACTATTTGAAATAGATAACTACTAGCCTTTAGATTAGGTAAACTACACGTGGAAAACAACAGGGGTCACAATCAAGACTTTTTTGCACTTTGGAACTAGCTAACGCATATTTTTACATGCTGCTCATACATTTGACTAGATTAATGTTTTTTGTTCATATTATGATCCAATTTTTTGAGTCAAACTTCCTTAACAACCTGATGTTGTGACTAGTTGCACGTTTGTCTTGATCAGAAGTTCAAGCTGCCAGTGCCCGGTGCCATATTACGGTGAGAATCTTGTGGATGGTTTTGAATATGAACAGGTTCCCATGTGAGTATTCCTTTTCAATTCTACTTTTTTAGTTGGTCTTGGAGGATAATTGTAATGCTAAATCAAAAGTCAAGGTTCTCACAGCTAAGTGGAGAGATGCTTTTGCTTTTGACCATTTAACATCGCCACACCGCATGAATGAACACCTTTACCTTTATTGCCTTGACTAAGGGTTTCTTTGATATTTATCTGTAAATTTAGAAAATGAAATTGAGACAAAAATTTGGGCTACTTTACTAAATTACGGTACAATATATTGATTATATATTGTATATTGACATGTGGGCATTTGAGTTTCAGCTGTACAAGTTACCTAGTAATTGAAAAAGTGAAGGAAGTGGAGGAAAGAACCATTGGAGTCCCAGGTACTTTTATTTTACATCACTCATGACATAAGATTCAAAGTATGCATCCTATTCTTTGCATGAAAACAAACATAACGTTAAATTCATCGACCAAATAAAAGCATCTCTTGAAAGTCTTAGTAGTTGTGGATAATCATAAACTTTATTGGTTATACTCATTCTTTGGCATATTGCTTCCAAAAACCTGCCTGTAATGCAGTTTGTCCGTTTCTTCTTCTTCTGTCCAAATTCGGCTCCTCAAATTTGCTCATTTATCCCTTCACCCAAGTTGTTTTGTGGAAGTCTTCCCTTAATCCTGGATTTTTCTAATTTCTTTTCGGGTTGTCGTATTATAGGAATGTTCCGTTCTCTTCGGTTGCCCAGAATTCTTACTAACAGGAAAAAAATATATGTATTGTTTTGTTTGCTGGTTCAGCTTTTCACTGTCAAAGTTCATTTCTTATTTTGATTAAAGAAGCAAACTGCTATTAGGTAACCAAATTAACAAGCAAGATTGAGTACTAACATAGAAAAACGTTGAAATTCGACACGTGATTAACTAATAACTATATGATCTACAATCTATATTAGCTTGTTTGACATTAAATTGTCAGTCTTCCACGTAAGATCGATGTTTTATCATTTTTTTTTTCAGTTGAAACATGTATGTGCTTAGATAATTGCACAATTGTAGGAATGAAAGAGTCGGGCGTATAAATAGCTTGCTATAATCAAACAATCTTTGCGGATAAGACTTTGAAATCAATGTTTGATAGATTCTTCATTCTTGTTAGGTATCTGTTAGCATAAATTAATCAAATGTAGTTTGCTATCACACGTGTGCTAAGAAAACTATTCAAGTATTGACTATAATTATAAAATGTTGTTTGCTTTTGTCAAAGTTGATTTGTGTATGGGAGATGGCTTGAATTGAGCATGAACTTCAACATGATAATGTTTTTTAAATCGATTAAGGTGTAAGGAAACCAGTAGTAGATGAAGAAAATTGCAATACAAGTAACATGCTTGAGTATTTAAAAGTCTTAAAACTATTGTTTATAGCATGTGTGTGCGCCATAGCCACAGAAGCTTTATTTATTTATTAAATTTTTGTTATTGCTAATAAAATAGCTAGGTAAGCCTCTCTATAGATTTGTTGAAATATGTACATTTGATATGAAGCAGCATTCACGTCATTTAGGTGCATCACTCTTGTAATTTTGTATTGAAAAAATTGGGATTGTTCCAAAAATATTCTAATTTAATTTATTCAAATTGATCAAATCAATGTGACCTACCTATTGATTTGTCGTTTTTTTCTCATAATAAAAATTAATAATCACATACTGGATCCGAGTCAGATTGAATCGATTGAAATTTTTATAAAATATTCATTCTTCATCTAACTTGAATTTTGACATGGTTCATTGATTGGGAGTCGACATACAAATACCCAGTTGCAATTTAATCAATAATTTCGCAATTCACATAAAAAATTAGGGCTGCTGCAACCCAGAAATGTCATATTTTATTATAAAGTTCAAATTCGTTAAACCTGTTTCAGAATTTCTAGGCACATATTACTCATGGTTGGCGGGTGGGCAAATAAAAGTTGCAATTTTTTTTATAAACCTACAAATAGAATTTGAATTAGTGCATGGACCGCCACGGACATCACAATCGAAACCTAACATCAAAATTTCTCGAACTCAAATTCAAATACAACAGAAATTTCAATCTCTCTTTAGCAGAATATCAAAATTTATTAATCCGATAATATTATCGAAAAAAGAGATAAAAGGGTCAAATATCAGGCCAGTAACGTATCTTGATCAAGCTTACTTGGTAAAGATAAACTCAAACGTCTCTCCTCATAAACTATTTTCATTATAATTAGAGCTATCATGAAATTGGAATCGACAACCGTTCAAATGAATCCAACGAACGTATTACATGCTTGTAAAGTGTATGATCAAAGTACTTTAATTTAATGATGTTCTGGAGAGAGACAATTTCCTTTTAGCCTTTGTGCCTTGAATTTCCAAAGAAGTTGGCCCATGTAATGTAACAACTTAAAAATCAACACTTTAAGAGGCTTACTAGATTACACTCTACAAGCAAAAACCTGTAAAGGGTTTCATGCATTATCCAAAAAGTTGGTCATCATCTCATCTCCCCAACTTATAGAGAACTTCACTGGTGAGGTAAGGTACAGCCTTATCTGATCTCCAGCTCAATTCGTGCGAGTAAAAAGGCCCCATCTGCATTGAAGATGATGAACCGATCCGATCAAGAGATACACATACCTACGGCATGGTGACTAGGACTGCCACAAGGCCTGGGGCGCAATAAGGACAAAAGGGTAGAGGGATACGTGTCGTGTTTTAATCTGAAGATAATGATGTCAGGAGATTAACCTCATTCTCTGATCAGCCGCCATCTTTCCATTTGTTAGATGGTAAAGACAAAGTGAAAGAAACCAATAGTATCAGAGCCTCGCAGCTGGCATTGGTGGGGCCTTTCAAAGCTAAGTATGCAACTGATTTCTTCTCTCTTGCTTTGTCCTAATCCTTTCATTTCCACATGCAGACAAATCCCCTCAACCATATAATGCCTCACCACCCCTCGTTCGCAAAAATTTCAATTCTTCTCTTAGCAGATATTTCCCTTCTCTACTTTCCCCCATTCTAGGCCTATCTCTCTGTCCTTTCCTTTGTTTATTTCCCTAGTAGTTTTGTTTTCTTTTGTTCACATAACATGGTTTACATAAAGAACCGCAACCACCCACAATCAGGCCTCCCACCAGGGTTTAGGTTTCACCCAACTGATGAAGAGCTCATCCTTCATTACCTCAGGAAGAAGGTGGCTTCCACCCCTTTTCCCGTTTCTATTATCGCTGATGTTGATATTTACAAGTTCGATCCTTGGGACTTACCAGGTCTATATCTTGTTTTTTTTTTTTTTTTCATTTGCTAATCCAATAATAGCATGTTAGGTGGACTGTATACTTCACAAAGTACCCTTTGTTTTGTACATATGTTAAGTTGATCTTGTTTTAACTTGGTGGTTCTGTTTTTGTTGGTTCAGCTAGAGCTGCCTTTGGCGAGAAAGAGTGGTACTTTTTCAGCCCTCGAGATCGCAAGTACCCAAATGGAGCTAGGCCGAACAGAGCAGCCGGATCCGGGTACTGGAAGGCTACGGGCACTGACAAGATCATCCTTGCATCATCCCTGATAGCTGCAGGAGGAGGAGGAGGACAAGAGAACATTGGTGTAAAGAAGGCTCTTGTGTTCTACAAGGGAAGGCCTCCTAAGGGAATCAAGACTAATTGGATCATGCATGAATATCGCCTTGCAGATAGCCTCAACAATTTCAATAACATCAAGCCAGTGAAGCCTAGAGACTCTTCCATGAGGGTGAGCACCATAACTATATTTTATTCTTGTTAACTGCTACCACATGCAAAAAGAGCATCGTTTATTGGATTTGGATTGGCCCAGCTTTTTCAAAGTGTTTGTGATATAAGAATAGAGGCATTTGGTAAATGGTAACCATCAATGCAAACGAAAGAGCAGTGTTTGATGTTTACATTTCAGCTAATTTTACTGCTTTGTTTGACCTCATTTTTTTTTCTTTTTTCTTTTTTTCAGTTAGATGATTGGGTTCTTTGCCGGATCTATCAGAAGTCTCAAGCCTCTTCACCAACATCAAATGCTGCAGCAAGTGATCAAGAGGAAGAAGAACAATTTTTCCAAGAGACCATTTTGCCAATCCTGAAAAGTCCTCCACATCACCACAGTCTCACGTCTCAGAAATCTTCTTCCTTTTCCAACTTGTTAGATGCCATGGATTACTCAATGCTGAGTAGTTTTCTGTCAGACAACCAAATGAATCAAACAGGATTTGAGTCCAATCCTCTGTTCACTTCAGGTTTTCTGGAACAGCCTGGCTTCAACAATGGCACCAACAGCAGTTGCAATAGCAGCTACTTTCTTCAGAAGCTCCCTCAGTTGAACACTTCAGTCCCAAACCTGGACAACAAGCTCAAGCGCCCACATTCAAATATAGATGAGCAAATGTTGCACCCATCAAAGAAATTCATCAATTCTTGCAGTTTCACTAATAGCACTGATCAATCTGATCCTCAGTACAACTTTCCACATCAGCCATTCTTGAATCAGCAGTTAATTTTGAGTCCACATCTTCAGTTTCAAGGATAAGTGAAAGAATCTAAAGGGTGAACAAAAGAAAAGAAAAAAAAGAATTCACTCGATGAAGGTAAAAAAAAAAAAGTATTAGAATAACCAAATGCTGAGCTAGCCAAACCTGGACGAAGATGTGTAAAGAATTGGGTGTGTTTTTTTTTTTTTTTTTCTAAATTTTTGTTGGAAAATGACAAAGTTGGATTAGAGAAATTGAACCGTTTGTATGGTATCAAAAGAAGATACCATTACAAAGTCAAAAAGTTGGTGGAAGACAATGCACCGAAGAAGTTGATAATGAAATATATAGTTTTGTATACAATTAAGAATGAAATGGTTGAACTTTGGCAGATCGGATTCATACTCTGTGGATATATACTATTTGTCTTGAAATTTGTGATGTAGCTTCTGTTTATGGAGTACATGCGCAAAACCAAATCACTAGAACTCACAACTCTCCATTCAATTCCAATTATCACACCAAGGCATGAGTTCATTCATGGTGATCATTCCATATTTGAAACTTAAAATAAAGTTCAAAGTTATCAATAAGACATGTCAACTTGGAGAAGCATGCAAAGCTGCTTTCGTCCAATAGTTTACAAGGATCTGGTATGCATATCTCTTTGTTCACTAAAAATTTACCATTTACTAGAAGACATGATTATTGCTCTTTATCTCTTCTCCTGGGTTTATTATTCTTGTGACCAAATCCTAATCTTTTAAATTATTTGAAAGATTCATTTGCACGTGGCCTAAGCAATGTTGAAAGATCATATCGGAATATTCTTTGTGCTTAGTTTATGTTTACATTAGTTATAGAACGGTCAAGAAAGTAGTGGACAATGATGAAGTACAAAAAGCGGCATAATTGGTGCTTCACAGATAATCAAAGAAAATATCTTTATCATGTGAGCATAGTTAATGCAGATAACATTACAAGACAACTTCATCCAAGACATGGATGCAGGATGCCATATGTTCAAGCTTCAAGACTACTCCTTACTTTTTTTAGATGCCACAAATTAAGAAAATTCATTACAGTTGGGTTAAGTTTTTGGATAAAATATTACTCAAATTGCTTTAATTAAAATGTAAATCTTATGTTTATGATCTTGTATGTCATAAATCACTATATCTTTATATTATAAGGGATTTTAAAATTTTGATCCAAATTAGGGATCTCATTGAAATTGATCATCTTTTGAAAAATTTAAATGTCATAATTTGTTAAACAATTTATGCTTGAATCGGACAATGTCTATTGTGTCAGACGCTGTCTATTGTTACTCATCAAATACAAGATCATGACATCTAATTTTTTTATAAATGGGTCAATTTTCATATACCCTATTTGGTTTAAATTTTGATTTGTAATTCTTTCTCAAGAGATATAAGTTTTGTTTTGTAATTCTTTCTATATTACACTTAAAAAGGTATGCATGCAGGTTAATGCCTACTATAACTTAAATATTACAAATTAATAAAGAGGGTTAGCAGGGAGTTGAGTCTATAGTGATGGAGTGTTTCAATCGAAGGGGTTTGTCTTTATAGAACGAGTATAATTAGTATTAAGTAATTATCATTAACCATCTATGGGTTTCCCTTAATTTACTCATATAAGGCTTTTGTCATTTTTCTTTTCCGCTATTCTTAAGTTTTCAAGAAATCCCTTTTCAAGTTAATCAACATTTGTTGATCTCTATACTTTAATAATTTTATATATTTCACCTCAACTAACAAATATAAATAGAATATTTTTAATTTGTAAAGAATAATATTGATACTTGTGTATATTTATTATTTACAAGCAAATCATGATTATTCTATATAAGATCAGTTAAGTCATTTAACTCAATATTAATTATTCTTTACAAATTAGTCATGTTCTGTTTATATTTATTAATTGAGATAAAATAGTGAAGTTATTAGAATATAAAGATCAATAGATAATAGATATTGATTAATCGAATATGTAAATAAAAGGTTTGGAAAAATATATTTTAAAAACTTAAGGATAACCGAAAAAAATTTGATAAAAGTTATATACGTGAAGAAAAATAAAACTCACTAATAGTCAACAATAATTATCCAATTAGTTTTCATCGATTAATTTAAGTTTTTGATTTAAATGATTACTTACGACTTAAATCTATTCGATATCGTCTCTTGGCTCAGGAATCTAAACAAGTCTTTTTAATTTGAATGAGAAGTGTCCACTTAAGTCTTAGACGTACTTCAACTCCAAGGATGAAAGGAATGTTCCAACATGGATAGGGATGAGTACTGAAAGGAAAGAGTACGAGAGCAATAATTAAAGGGGGTTGAGTGAGCCAAGTCTTGGTGAAGATGTGGACATGGTGTTTGTGGCCCTTCTGTACGTGTTGCAAGACGACAAAGATCGAATAAAGACATGCAACCTCTCAACATCATCTGTGGAATATAAAAAGCAGATACCGTGCTTTGAAAGTCAAGAAGATACAGGAAAATGAATAAATAAAGAGCACAAAATTGAGTGGATAAGGAATCGTATTATTTTCATAATAGAGAATTGTAATAGGGGTTGAACTGGCAGATTAGATTCGCATTCACACTTGATAGTCTTCCAATACGGACCCAATGTCTTGCGCATAGAAAAGATGTGTCAATCATTGTATGCCGAGCATGTGGGTTCTGGTAGCTGCGATCTGCATGATAGTCATTTCTTGTTAGAAACTTCAGGAAGCAATTGTTGAAAATGTCAAAATCTGGTCAAGAATGCAAAGTTGACTACACTTCGGATTTTACTTGGATAATAATAGAATCGGTCTAGCTAGTCTTCTTGTTTTAGACGCAAAGCAAGGCATATTAATATGGTCTACACCTACATGAATGCTGATTTCTAGTTTTAGTTGTATTTGATCATCATCAATTCCTTTCCAGGTGATCGGTTATTTTCTAAACAAATTAGATTATTTCAAGAGCGCATCATGGAATATTATTAGAATATATCGTTCGAAGCCATTTTATAAAATTACATGTGGATCTCCTGAGTTAGAATATGGATAGGGATCTCCTAGAAAAAGTTTTGATTCAATAAACTTTCAATATTTAGAAGTTTCTTACTCAGACCAAACCCACGTGGAGGTCGACGATACTTTTCTGAAAAGACAATCACTTGCTAATTGATAAGACACTAGAGAATGAATACATACGCCTGAAGTGGCACTAATCTCTCCCTCAAATTGCTTGGTTTTGGTTTCCTTTGAACTAGCCTTCCTCAGCTAGCTAGATGGCAAGTCTTCTGGTAAGTGGACTGGTGGAGTCTGCACTTGGAACATGCATGCATGCTTTATAGCTCTACAGCTATTATCAGAAGACAATTGGAAGAAAAGATTGACCTGATATTAATATATATATTAATAACAAAGGGGCTGGGGGCATTATCATATATGCTCATGGAATTTAAGATCAGTGGTAAATGTGAAAGGCAGAATTTGATCGATGTTGTTGAAAAGTCACAATTAGTTTGGCATAATCCATTAGTGGTTGAAATTCATTGCAGACATGAAAAAATTGAAAATCTTAAGTGATTTCAGGAGCATGTAGCATGAAAAGAACTGATCAGTGTTCTAGGGTCCTGGCCTACATAGTTTTTTATTCTACCAATAAGTGCATCTTTCCCAATATTGTTAATCAAGTAAGGATCTTAATTATACATATAATTACCTTACAAAGAAAGATTAGTGGGATGACTAAGCATGGCTTAGGAAAGAGAAGATCTAGATGTAAACAAAAATCTAAACAATAAAATTTCTTATCATTCATACCCGCGTGCACATACACATACGCACACACACGCATATATTTTCCCTCTAACAAATGCTACATACAAGGATGAATATTAAGAGATTTAAATTCTATATTTAAGAAATTTAATTATATACATTTTCAACTATCTTGAGTTTAATATTAAGATTTACCAATTTATATATTTTCGACGTCTTTGGCACAATTCTTACATTCAACATCACCAATATTTAATCTCTTTGTTTTCGGTATATCAATTCCAACAAATGATAAATCCAATACATTAAAAAAAAAAAAAAAGAATGATTCTTCACATAAAATGCCGATCGACATCTACAATGTGAACTTTGGTTTGCTCTTGCGATTTAAATTATATTTATTATTGTATCAAGGAAGGAAGGCCACGTTTGGGTTGATCCTGAAGCACGCACGTGCCCTAGGCATTGCAGATCAGAATAGTATCTTCAAATTTGTTTTCATGTTATACTTTATGTAACGAAAAATCTTGCATTAACATATACAAATTAATCCAAACGTTGCTTTGCAGATAATCCTAAAATAATCCACCAAATTTGGCGACGTCATGAGAAAATGATATTGGAACGTGCTAATGAACCCACCTTTCCTCTATTAAAATATATATACGTATGTGTATATAGTTTTTTCACTATTGGTTCAATCGGGTTACGTCTTCAAATCCATGACTTCATTGTATTTTATTTTTTATGAAGATTTGGTCATAATAAAGAAGTTGAATCACTTTCCGTAACTCCAAATTTGCTTAGCTTTACTACATTGACTCGTTTCTAGTTTTCAAGTCAATAATTCTCTTTATTTTTTTATAATCATCGTAATTTCTTCCGGATTTTACTATCTTTAATATATAATCCTTGAAACGACGTACTCTCACATGATATAACATTATTTATTTTAAAATCAGTTTGTACGCTTTTACTTTGGATTAAAAAAAAAAAAAAAAAGTCTCATAACATCGTGGAATTCTAGATTAAAATGCTGTCTTATTCATCTTATCCATTTTAACTTTGGAGTTTGAGTGTTGGAATAATACTTGATTTATTAATAAGGTTCAAGATTAATTAGCAATAAAATATAATGTATATATATATGTTGAGGGTATGATTTATATGTCATACAATTGTAAAAGGTATATAGTAAAGATATTTTAGATATTTTGAAAACTAGGGTTTGTTATATATTTTTATTGATGTAACCCTAATTTTATAATAGTGAATATTTTATCATCACAGTGGACGTAGGTTCATAGCCGAGCCACTTTAATTCGTGTGTGATTTTTTCTCTTTTTCTTCTCTTATTCCGTTTATTACATAACAATATATTTTTATAATGATTCGTGGCAGTGATATCCATAACATAAAACACATCGTGGCTCAAATAGACAAGAAGGAAGATACGTGAAATGGAACGGCACAAATGGTGCGGTGGCATACAGAGGGAAAGAGAAGAATTAAGAAAATTACAACCCAATTGCTTGATGGAATCGATTCTCTTTTGTGTTGAATGGATGGGTGGGTGAGAGAGGCCAAAGCAGATCCACTTATTTGGCGTAAAACCTCACCATACATTCATAAGTTCATTAAATATCTTTTTAAGATCATTGTTTGTATAATAATATTATTATATAAGTCAAAAAGTAGTCTGGAGAGCACATTACGAAGGTTACAACCGTGAACCCAAATGTTAAATCATGTGATTTAATAGAAAAAAAATTCGCCTAATGAGATCCCTATGTTCTGGGAAACCAGTTAATTAGCTAAAAAGCCATAAGCTGTTGTTAACATGAGTATTAAGGGTGATTAGGTATACAGTACTAAGGGCAGTTTTGTCTTTATACATGAATTCAGTTTAGCCTGGTTAGGCAGTTAGCACAGTCAGTTAGATAGTGTTTTACCGAGTTACCATATAAATCACTGTATTCTTTACTACTCATTAATTGCAAAAGAAAAATACAGGAATTCAGGAGAAATAGTGATTGAAGAGATGTTAAGGAAAAATACTCTACTCCAATAATATTCAAATCTATCTATTCAATCTCATCTTAAATATAAAAAATATTCTTATTGCTTATTGTTAACAGGTCTAACGGACTTAACGGGTCTAGTCAATTAAAATTGATTCGTTAATATTTAATGGATNATAGTCAATTAAAATTGAACCGCTAGGACTTAACTGATGGAGTCAATTAAAATTAACCAGTTAGGATTTAATGTGCTTAACAGACTAAAATGTCTTATATGAAAAACGAAAGCCCATTTGCCCCCATTTTCAAATCGCACTCTCTCCTCTAAACCGCAGAAAATAGTTATTTTTTATAACCATCACTGGAGGTAAACTCGAACTCGCACTTTCTTCTCCATTTTGTCATTTTTTGTTAAAAACATTATATTTCTGTTTATTGTTGTAACTTTTTTTTTGGGTGTTGGGATGTTTCTATTTGGTTGTACTGTGATAAGAATGTTGGACTTAGCATAAAGAAGATAATTGTTGTTGGAGAAGATGAATGGTTGTGAGCTCGATCTCATAGAAGATGAATGATTCCTTTAACAGATATTAACAGGCTTANATAGGTATATAGATCCTAATAGGCTACGAGCAACAAAAATTAACGAGCTACAGGTATGAACTGGCTAGTAGGGACATTAATGGACTACATGTATTAACGAGCTACAACTTACAACATGTTCAGGGACCGCCGTAACAGACTACGAGTAACGGGAGGTTAACGAGCTATGGGTATTAAAGATGCGATTAGGGATACTAATGGGCTACGGCCCATGGGGTTAACGGAAATTAATAGGCTATGGGTTTGAACACGCTTAGGAACATTAACACTGCTAGGGGCCTGAGGGGCTATAGGGAGGGTTAAGGAACTAACGGACTATGGGTATTATAGATGTTAATGGTAATTAATGGGCCTTGATTAACAAACTTAACAGGTATCAACGGGCAAGGGCTACGGTTCTGTTTTCCGAATTTTATTTTTTACTCCATTCTTTCTCATTTTTTTAACTAAATTTAATATAAATTGTCATAATTGTATTTAATTATTTATAAGAGCTACGGCCCTTTTATTGCTTTCTTGACAACTGTGATTTCTTGATTCAGATCTTTGGGGCCAATAACCCAATGTTTCATCAAATAGTCATAAATACTATAGGCCTTTTACATTTGCTTATTCAAAATTCTTTTTAAAGGCCAAGTCTTCCAAGCTTTTCGAACACTTTAAAGCACAAGCAGAATTACAATTAAATAAGAAAATCGAAATCTTAAGAATTGATTACAGTAAGGAATCTAGAGCATTGAGCTTCTTTCTTAAGGACATATGAACTATTCATCAACTCTCCTGTCCAACAATCCATAACATAATAGAATATACCAAAATATAGCATAGATATTATGCCATAACATAATTTTAGTCTTATGCAATTAAATAAACAAATAAAATTGCTTTGCTCGGAGGCCCTTTGGTCACTTGCTGCCCCTGTCTCAGGGCAGTTCGGCCCAGCCTGCAAGGCCCAAACTCTTACAGGCACCTCCTAAAAATTAATGTGATAAATAATATAATAATTAACATAAATATTTTAATTTGGATAACAAATTTGTGATC
>JANKKB010012217.1:0-11089 GCA_026225775.1 Bursera palmeri
GCTAACAATGAGATTTCGACTTCGATTCTCCTTAATTATTTTTGTAAATTGTCTAAAAAATACCTAATAAAAAAATGTGTCCATATGCATCGAGGGCTTAAATCGAAGGGGATTTGGGTATCAACCCAAAACAAAAACTTTTAGCTTAAGCTCATATTTAGTCAAAGTGAGCTTGGGCCTGGGCCAGGCTCTGGCCCTTACCACCACGTTTCTTAATGTTGTGCGACATTGAGAAGACAAGAAGGACACAAAGTTCAGTTCTTGGTTGGAGTTTCTGAAGAAGAGGAAACAGATCAAACATGTTTAGAATAAATCGATTCTTAAACCAAGCAAGAGCTTCCATCCTCACTTCAAGGCAACTCTTCAGCCATGAAGACAAGCTCTTCTCTCTTCATCCTCAACACCGCGCTCAGCAATCCTCTACGCGTTTCCTCAACATTTTCCAAGTACTTCCGTAAAAAATTCCAATTCTTCATCTTTTTTTCTTACTTACTACATTTATAGTTTCATTTCATTCAATCTTGTTAATGGGTATTTTTCATTACAGCTTGGAAACAAAGAAGCAATCGCGAAAGAGCGTGCAAGGCTGTAAGTTCCTCTGTTCATTTTCTTTCTCTCTCTCTCTCTCTCTCTTTTTTTTTTTTTCTATATCTTGGGTTGAGAGTGTTTGAAATTATATTAATGTCAAGTAATGTAATTTTTAGGGCAGTAAAGATGAGATGAATAGAGGATACTTCGCAGACCTTGCAGAGCTGAGGCAACATGGTGGAAAGGTAATAAAATTTTGTAGTCATCAAGTTTTCCCTTATTTATATTGCTTTGGATTTTTTAGCTTTATTTGAACTTCAAAATATCATTTTTGGCTCGTTTGATTGCTGTATTTATGTGTCATTCCAAGAATTATATTTGGATCAATTTTGTGAAACCAAGTTTTATATTGTTGATAGAAGTGAACCGTTTTAATAGTGAAATGACAATTGGGCAGATTGCAATGGCAAATAAAATTGTAATTCCAGCAATGGCAGCTGTAAAGTTCCCTAACTTGGATGTTAGTTACTCGGATGGTAGAACTTTAAAGCTACCTGTTTGTTCTGGTGGAGATGTGGTCGGTGCTGACAAATCAGCTGCCCCGAAAGTTTCTTTACTATGTCTCCAATTTCGGTCAAATTCACAGGTATCAAAGCTTTTACCCTTCTTTGTTTGGTTTTTCTGTACATGCTTAGGGCAATATACTCCCTAAAAACAATTTAGTGTTGTCTTAAGTAGAATAAGGAGATAAAAGTTGCAATAAGTTGAAATTAGGAAAAGGAAGAACCAAAATTTTTTGTTTAAAGTAAGTAAGCTCATGACATAAACCTTACTGTTTGCAAATTACGAGTTGTAACCAAGGGATATACGTTCTACTATTGGAGTTACAGTCCAAATTTTTAGGTAGACAGCCTTCTCCCTGGTGGGCTTTTTTCCAAGTTTCAGTGATGTATTATTCAACTTTTAAATATTATATAGAATACATCTGTACTTTTAGTGTTAATAAGTTATTTCTCCTTGTTTATAGAATCTTATGATCCATTAGTTACTGGAGATATATCCCCATCCTTCCCCAAAAGAAATATAAAAAGTATTTTAAGGAAAAATATCCAAAGCATAATGCTAGTTTTCAGTACCACAATTGGAGCTTTGATTTACAGGCAGGGTTGTTGATATTGTTGCCTGCTTTGATTAACATTCTTTTCTGTTTACAGGCGATGATTGATTCTTGGAGCATGCCTTTTCTTGAAGCTTTTAGCAATTCAAGAAATATTCACCTTTATGAGGTACTGTTGCTTCATCTGTTATACAGGCAATCAGTTTTGATATCCTCACTCTGTTGTAGCCTGCTTAAAGTACACTGCACTTTTGAATTCACATAGCTAGAATTCATCAGTTAAAGTGCCTTGTAACTCTTGTTAATGCTCTTAATAAACAGTGATAGTGATTTTTGCTACTTCTGAACACTATAATCGACTTTATACACACAATACTATCATATATGAGTTAGATGAAATTTTCTTGAAGTTTGATGAGCAATGTGAATTTAGCTTTGCTGATGTGTGTTGCATCAGTTGATTGAAACCATTCCATGTGAATCCCAAGGCGTGGCTTGAATGGTTTGACTTCTGGTTTCCAACCCAATGGTTCCACTTACCTGCAATATGGGTTTCTCTGCTTCCAAAGTTTGTAAGGATTGGTACTAGTTTCCAATTTCAAAACCAGGGCACATGCTGATGGATTCTCGATCATTGAATCTAATAGTTAAAAAAATTAATCTGAAAGATAAAACAGTGACTTGTATTACAACATAATCCCCATTTAAATCCTTGGACTATTGGTTTCACTTAAATGATTCTTCTGGGTAGGTTCCTTGAGTCGCTATGTGCTAATCATGTTTTGAATGTTCTGCTTCTGCGGCTTCCTTTTGTTTGTGTCAAACCTGTTAGATGTATCTGCTTACTTTACCTTTTGCTTGGTTTGAGCCCCTTAACCAATAATCGTTACCAATGAATCATTGTAAAAAGTTTTTTTCTTTCTTTCTTTTTTGGGGGGGGGCGGAATTGCTTCAATGTTTTTACTGTGAGGATGTGTTTCTGTTCTAAATATTAGCAATTGTCAACTATGGCCCCATGTTAATTTTTTCATTTCTGATTTAGCATTTTGAGGAAATTGTGATTGAAATGGTAAATTTATGGTAGAATATGCTCAACACTTAACACATTTGTAATTGGCCTATAGTTTGATATTTTGTCAGGGATCGTGCATTTAGCTGTTGTTTTTAACTTAAAGCTTTCCTAGTTGATACAAAACANTTGCTTCAATGTTTTTACTGTGAGGATGTGTTTCTGTTCTAAATATTAGCAATTGTCAACTATGGCCCCATGTTAATTTTTTCATTTCTGATTTAGCATTTTGAGGAAATTGTGATTGAAATGGTAAATTTATGGTAGAATATGCTCAACACTTAACACATTTGTAATTGGCCTATAGTTTGATATTTTGTCAGGGATCGTGCATTTAGCTGTTGTTTTTAACTTAAAGCTTTCCTAGTTGATACAAAACAWGGAGGAACAAAAAGGACTACTGTTGTGTTTAACTTATAGCTTTCTTGGTTGATACTTCTTAACGACCTCAGAATATCAGAATGTTAAGGATTATCCACCCAATTGCTATTGTTAAGCTGTTTCTAATAATTTACTTGACATTATCATCAGTATCATATTGAAACGTTGCATGCTTCTTAGCAATCAATTTTTTGCTATTTCAGGTGTCATTTATAGACTCATGGTTCTTACGTTTAAGTCCAATTAAGTGGATGCTTCTTAGGATAATGAGGAAATCTAACAAAAGCGGGGAGAACAAGCTCCAGAGGCAGATTGTTTATTCGTTTGGAGACCATTATTACTTTAGAAAAGAACTTAAATTACTGAATCTTCTTACCGGGTATAGAAGCTTTGCATTTCATAGTATAGCTTGAGGCCAGGCAAATTTCGTTGTTAGCCATAAAATTATGCTCTGCTGATGTTGTTAATTTACAGGTATATTTTCCTTCTTGACAAATTTGGTAGAGTAAGATGGCAAGGGTTTGGTTTAGCAACACCTGAGGAAGTATCGTCCCTTCTTTCATGCACAACACTTCTTTTAGAAGAGGAATGAGGTAACCAAAACAGAGAGCATATATTTAACTTTTAGACCATCTTAAATTCAACTACAAATAATATTAGTAAAAACTTTGCTGAATACGTGTCATTTTTCTAAAAGTTGGTGGGCTTTGTTCTATCCTAAGTTTCTTTTATTCTATGATAGAATATTGCCTATTTTCTTTTATAGCAGTAAATAATTTATATTCTGCTGTTGCTTGCAGTAATATTGATTGATGAGAAGCATAGTTGGCGTTGATAATGCTAAAGCTGGCAGTTATTATGAGCATATTAGCACAACAGGTATAAGAATTTAAATTTCTGAGAGCTCTATTTTGGTTTAAGAGTCCTGGGTTAAAAATAATGGAAAAAACTCATACAAATAATCAATGTATGCAAAGATTACAACATTTTTAGAGCTGATTTTTTTTTTTCCAATTCTCCAGTTTCTTTTTCTAATCTTTGTCATTTTGTCAGACTCTGCAAAGCTTAACATAGCAGTTCATTTTCTATTGTTAAGAAGCATTTTCAAAAGTTCATAATAGAGATGAATAAATAATTAGGAAGTGGAATGAGCCCTGCTTGTGGTGCTTCGGTATGTTTTCATATCATGATGATTACGAAAGGCTCTAAATTATGATGATTTAGAAGAGATTCTGAGATTGTTTCTGAACATGCCCTGAATGAAAATCTACATCTAGACAATGACTTGGAAGATCTTTTTCTCACCTCTTCTGGTGAGAAAGAAGCAAAGAAGACACACAGGCATGTTTAGCAAATAAGTGTTCAGATCAGGAGAGAAAAAAAATACAAATCTGGATAAATAGCATTATTAAAATAGCAATAATACTAGTCATACAGATGTGATATAATATTATTAGATGCTATAACATTATTGTAATCTCTTTCATTTATTACGCACTATTATTATCAAATAAATTTATGTTACCAAATTTTATAATCAGGTTACATTTATCAGTTTTACTCTTAAAAATAGTTCTGCAAAATAAATTACAAGTTCTATCATCGACTCAATAAACCTGAATTGCTTTGATCATTGCCACCTTGTGACCTCACAAACAAAGCACATAACCTTGACGGGCCCTTTGAAGTCTGAAGCCTCTTAACTATAGAAGTATAAACCCATCATTGGGCCTCATGCCTCATTCAACTCAAAGGCACATCCCTTGTTCTCTGAAAGAAGTTAAAACTTGAAATTTTATAATAGTTGCCAGATACTTATATTATATTTTTCATATAAACTAATATAAATTCTACTTTTTAATCATCATATCGTCCATTTTAATCTTAATTTTCGCCTCTCCGATATAAAAGATTCAAAAAAGAAAATTGTATGAGATGCTATGTGCCCATATGAGGCTTGGTTGGAAGTGATTCGCACGTTGTGTGATATAGGATCCTCTCTTCAATCGCCCGTGCTAGGCTGGAAAATGATTCCCCTCAAACCATGCAATGCAAGTGTTGTTACACTTTTTGACCAAAAAATAAATTAACAAAGCTAGTAAGTATTGAATAAACCAATTTTAAACAAGCAAATGCGAATAAAGAAAAAGGAAGTAAAACATATTATTAAAGCAAAAGAGTGAAAAGGAGGGAAGGATCAAGACCAATAGGGAACTGAACCAGAACCACATAAGAAAGTACATGCATGTTTCTTTGAAACCAACCCTTTTAAAGAAATATTAAACCTCACCTACTCCAGCCTAGTTTTGAACTATAAACACAAAACATTATCTTGATTTTTGTTTTAGAAAATCAAAATCAGATTAGGAGAAGACCTTGACCTCAACCTCGGTGTTTTACTTGCTTAAGTTACTATCAACTTTGATAAATTATTGTAGAGGATTCTTTGCCATTCCTACCTGCCTTGGAAGAAAAGTTGTGCATGAGTACGTACTACAAGGAGGTATAACCAGTGCAGAAGTCATATACACTTTACTCAATCAACTAAACGAAAACCCNAACTCAACTCAATCAAATATTCATCTTAATTACTTCAATTTTCAGTTTTGAATAAACAGTCTATAATCAATATTCCAGTCAGACAATTGATTTTGACTACTTCGTAAACAGAATAGAAAACAACCAAAAATGACTTGGGAAAAGTTGAATCAACTCCACTGGGCAGTTGCGGTCTTGCAGTACTAATTAAAGTAGATATTTAATCTATCGAAATACAAGTTTTAAATAACTCAGTCAAATTTTCTTACTAAATGAGATGTTTTAAACCATCGAAATAAAAGGTTTTAAATGAGCCCGTGTTTATGTGAGTAGCTGATGTGATATGATACGAAAGGAGTTNTTTGCATAATAAAAGTTGAACGGCGACTTTGGATGTGAAATAGAAAGGAATATCAAATTTTGATAAAACGTAAGAGTGAGACGTGTGTCAATTCCAAATGTCTTCAAGGGGATGATCGTGTGCAGGTGCATATATATTTCTAATGTCTTTTTCAGCCACGGCTATGCGTTTCTTCTTCTACATTTTCATTTTTCTTTCTTATTAATGCCAATAAGTAACCATGACTTTAATATTCAGAATATGACATTAGATTTCAATATCAAATGTTGAATATAACAAGTTATTGTCATAGATGAGGTACAACTTTATTCAAAAGTCAAACAAATTAGCNAATCTAACTTCACATATATATATATATCTTTTAGATTGGAGGTTTAATAAATATTGTTTAAATAATAATCTAAATTTAGAAGGAATAACCAAAATAATTTTGAAGGTTGTTTTGATTTTTAGAAAGTTTCATGTGTATTTCAAGTGGTAGACAAAATACTCTTTCATATAAGATATTGAAGCGCTTAAAAATATATTCTTATCTGCTCTGACTTGATTGTTACATCTGTCAATTATTATGATTAACAAGTGAAATACTTGTTAACCTGTAATATCTAATAACAAGAAGCAACTCAAGCCTTTAACTCATAATTAGTTAGACAATAAAAAAAAAAATTGGTTTACTAAATTTCAAAACATCCCCTTAAAGTTTGGTTATTTTCACGCATTTTCTAAATCTAGTACCTCAAATTTTTAAAGATATTTCAAGTTTAAGCTATCGACAAAAATACTCTTCTAGTTAAAATCTTGAAGTACACATNTTTCAATATCAAATGTTGAATATAACAAGTTATTGTCATAGATGAGGTACAACTTTATTCAAAAGTCAAACAAATTAGCTATATATATATATATATATCTTTTTGATTGGAGGTTTAATAAATATTGTTTAAATAATCATCTAAATTTAGAAGGAATAACCAAAATAATTTTGAAGGTTATTTTGATTTTTAGAAAGTTTCATATGTATTTCAAGTGGTAAACAAAATACTCTTTCATATAAGATATTGAAGCGCTTAAAAGTATATTCTTATCAGGTTGACTGCTCTAACTTGATTGTTACATCTGTCAATTATTATGATTAATAAGTGAAATACTTGTTAACCTGTAATATCGAATAACAAGAAGCAACTCAAGCCTTTAACTCATAATTAGTTAGACAATAAAAAAAATTTGGTTTACTAAATTTCAAAACATCTCCTTAAAGTTTGGTTATTTTCACGCATTGTCTAAATCTAATACCTCAAATTTTTAAAGATATTTCAAGTTTAAGCTATCGACAAAAATACTCTTCTAGTTAAAATCTTGAAGTACACATAGGTATATTATTGTCGAGTTCAACAGGTCTAATGGTTATTGCATCCGTCAACCTTTAAGACTAACAAGTGAAGTACCTATTACCTCGTAATGTCTGACATTGAAAAGCACTTCAACCCATTAACTTGTAGTTGGTGGGATGATAAAAAAGTTCAAGGTTTACTAAATTTCAAAACACCCGCTTAGAGTTTGGTTATTTCGCACATAGTTTAAATCTATTAATTTGAAATTTTAAAGAAATTTCATATGATTTAGGTACATTATTATTGTTTGAGTTTTATCTGCTAAATTAAATATTTGGGTCAAATAGAACTTAAAACTTACATCATATTATTGGTAGAAGGAAGAGGTTGTGGTTTGATGGAGCAGCCAAAGCAAACTTCAATTAGAAGAACAAAAAGTGAATTCAATACGGTAAAAAGTGTTTGGTGAGGTGCAACAACAAACAATGAATTAAAGATCAACACTTATCTTAATTAATTAAGCAAGATAACATGACCAAGCACCAAATCTCAAGTAAACCGTCGACAACAACAAAAAATATATATATAGATAGGAGTAGCAAAACAATATTTCCAATGCTCATGATGGTTGTGCTCAACCCTAGAATGAAAAACAAGATAGATAAATATATAAAAGAAAAAGATATGAATAGAAACGAAATTGAAAATCATGGACCAACCTTTGAGCTTCCTGGAAGTCAGAAGACTCAGAACCGTTCTTGAACAACTCAGAATTTGGCTGATTTTGACTAGCTTTAGCTTGTACTTATTAGTAAGTTATCATGGCTCCTTGTCTTGCATAATTTGTACCATATGTTTCGCTTTCTTTTTAAAGGGTATTTGTCACTTAGCCAAAAACAATGAGACGAAGCTTCGCTCTCAATTTCTTGACCACCACCCATGATTACATTGGCATATATATTGACTCTTACCAAGTCAACAATACTTGAAATTTATCGAGGCAATAACTAGCTGAGGCCTAAACTGGTGCAATCTTAATCTATTTAAGGCAAAACAAAATCCTACTTAAGTTAAAAGGTCAACAAATAGTATAGAATAATATCATCTTAGAAGGGGACCAAGATGATCCATTCACGTTGGATTTTGATTAAAACAAATTGTAATCATTTTATATTAGTGGTACAAATTTGACACACATGTTAATGAGAGGGATATAACTCAATAGATGTTAATGAGAGGGATATAACTCAATAGATGCAGAATGTATATATTTAGGTTCCTCAATAAAAGATTGTTATTTATCTTTCAAAATTTTTGTTGGTAAATATATATATTAGAGGCTTAAATATTCAAGTTAATTCACACCTATAAGATTAAGTTTTTAGGAAAGTGACAAATTTTTTAACATGGTATTAGAGCCATAGTGATCCAACGGTTCAGGTTCGAGTCCCTCCGTATCAAAAAAATATTAAAAAATATAATTATTTAGTCTGCTTGTAAGACCCGTTGAAGCATGTGAACTCAATCCAATTCATATTATAAGTGTACATAATGTCCTTACATGTGAGAGGGTATATTAAAAGTTTAAATATTTAAGTTAAAACACATATACAAGCTTAAACTTTTANAAAAAATGATAAACTTAACAAGACCTTTTATATAAGTTTGAAATGAGCTCCTGAAGGAAGGTATTTGTTTCGTTTTATCTATAAGTTAAAAATACATTTTTAACAATAGATTTTTTTTTTTTGGGTATTCTTCGATTGTTTCTAAAGAAAAGTTTATGAGCATTTAATTTAAAAAAAAAACTATTTTAATAATTTAATATCAAAATTACTTAAAATTGTAGCAAAACGATTATAGTGATTAAACAAGATCAAACTTGACTTTAGAGAGAAACCCTATTATGAATTTGATACTCTCACGTGATGGTACGAAATAATGCATGATTTTCTTTTTCGATAGAAGCAAAGCATTATAGAAAGGGCACCATTTTGACTGTATTATTTTTATAGACTTTTCTTTGCTGCTAAGGAACTCATTAATATATAGTCCTATACTGCCCAGAAAACTACTTTTGAGTCATTTAATTTACNTATTTTACAAATCGCATCGGCATCAACACCAACAAAAGCTACTGTGCCTTTGCAAACATCAGGAATGACGCAAATATTATTATATCATGATTTTATTTTGAAAGAGAAGATTTTGTTACATCCTTGACAATATTTTTCTAGGGAAATATCGTACCAATTAGAGTTTGAGAAAATTTAAATGCATCAATTTTACGCAGATGTCTTAACTTAAAAGACTAATCTATTAGATACAAGGATTAATTCTTTTTATAAATTAAAGACCTCTTCTTATAATTATTCAATACAGGATAACTCAATAATCTCTCATTCGAACGAAAGACATGATGTATATCACGATCCATACATCATTTGAAACCGTCTATATCCAGAACCCAAGTCTTCACATTGACCATTTATGAATTTGACTTTGATATCACTTGTTGAGTAATCATGTGTCCAACCTAAAAGATTAACTTATTTGACGAATAGATCAATCCTCTTTATAAAGTAAATATCTCCCTTTACAACTATTCAATACAAGATAACATTGTTATTTATTTTAACTATTAACAAATTCACTCTTTATAAATATGGTTGATCGTTCATGTTTTCGTTTATTTTTTCATCTCATTTTAAATTCAAATAACATTTTCAAAATTCATTACTAACCACATATTTTTTAAATAAATATCAAATCCATTTACATAAATATTAGAACTTACAATTCATTTTTCATATTCTTTTAAAATAAAAACATAAAATTCATAATCAAACATACCCATCGTATATCTATTTATTGCACTATTAAGCTCTCTTACTTTTGATTTTTTTTTTTTTTTTTTTTTGGNCTCTCTTACTTTTGATTTTTTTTTTTTTTTTTTTGTTCTTTCGATACACAACTGAGATTTACTAGAAGTTTGGAGACACAACATAATATTGATATTTTTCCTTTTTGGCTTTTTCATCACTTTATTTTTAATGTTTTGATTTTGTTGTCTCTAAGATAATATTCCTTTTGATTTTACATATTTATTTATTTATAGTCACCCTATATTTAATAATAATACGTTCACATGTTCTATTTTTTATTTATTTCTCTATAAAGTCATCAAAAAAAGAGAAAGAACAACACACGTTGATGTCGGTACCATCTAAACTCTATTTATTAACGTTCAACAGCCTTGGATTGGCTACCACTTTGATATACCATTAATCATGCTATTATCGAGATATTAACGTTGGGATTATGGATAGCAATCACTTAATAAGTGGATAAATTGGAATAGTCATTAAATAATTATAAGGAAGTTTTTTATTATTTTATTTTTAATACTAAAGGTAATAATTCACTTAAAATATCAAAGAACTTATTCCTTGCAAACTTTATTAAACCGACCAATAAAAACTTATATTTTTTATTTCTAATAATCATATATTAATTTAAAAACACAACTATTCTATAATTTTTAAAAAAATCTCTATAGGTTGATTATTATAACTCAAAAATTTGATACAAATTAATGGGTTAAGTTCAATTCATATTCTTTAATAATTTTTAAAGCAATCATAATGTATATTGAACAAATTTCGAAAAATTACCCAAATTAAGAGGGGATTTAAAAAATGACTATGATAGAAAAAAAATTAAACGTCTTAAAAAACATTCTGATATTGAAATTTTTTTTTTTT
>JANKKB010012219.1:0-30302 GCA_026225775.1 Bursera palmeri
TTGTAGAAAATGTAGCTATCTTTGTTCTCAACTCCGTTGTCTTTTGGTGAAAATAGAATTTGCTCATAAACTTGTTGTAGATTGCCTCCCAGGTAGTCAAAGAGTGAGGTGGAAGGGTCATTAACCATGCTTTTGCTCTATCCTTCAGAGTATAAGGAAAACATCTCATCCTAAGTTGGTCCTCAGTCAATCCTTGTAAGNNAAAAGTTTGCACAGTCGTGTAGAAATCCCTTATGAAGATTAAAGGGTCTTCATTGGTAATCCCATAGAAAGAAGGAAATATACTATATTGAGTGTTTTTGATCTCATAATTTCTTGCTGCTTCTCTCAATTAGATACAAGATGTAGCAGTGCCAATGACCGGCCTAGCATAATCCCTCATCACTTTTTTAGGCTCCATATTTATGATTCCTTCAATATTTTCTTCTTTCTTGATAAGACACAATTGATTTTCCTCATCCAGTTTCTTCAAATTCTTTCGTATCCTATGAATAGCATTAAGTCCAGGCACAAGTTCTCCCCCTTGGGATCTTCTACCTTGCATGCACCTAAAAAATATAAACAAAGAAAAATTAAGCTACCAAATAAATAAGAAGAAATAACCAAAGAAAACAAAATGACATAAACAAAATAAAAATTAAAACACACCAATAAAACAAAACAAAATAAAATAAAAAATAAATAAAATAAACCCTAAAAAAATCAATTTTGGCAATCAAGAGAAAAAAATTTAAGAATTCAAACGCCAATTCCCTGGCAACGACGCCACAAACTTGATGTGCAAATTTTAAATATTCACAAGTGTACGAATCATTAAATAGAATAACGACAAATTCACTCTAAGGTCGATCTCTCGTGGAATTGCAGTGGTTTAAATTCTTACTTCTTTTCTAAAAATTACTAAATTAAATAATTCAATTAAATCCTATACACTCTAATCAAACTTTCATCAAAAATTGAATTTAAAATAAATAAATAATAATTGGGTTGTGAACAGTAACTCAATTGGTCCGTGAACAGTAATGATCAGAATCCGACCACCCTCCGATTTCGACCCAATCAAGTCTAAGCTCAATCTCAACCCGAACAAGTCCAAATGGTAATGAAGCTTAAATTCATCATTAGGATGCAATTAAATCCCCTTAGATATTGTCTAATTGGATTGCATAGCCTCCTAAATGAGAATCTCTTTTATACTTAATTATTGTAATTTTGTTGTAATTTATTGTATTTCCATTCATATATAAATATTTTAGGTTGTAAACTTTTCATCTATATTTGTCTAGTATTGTTGTATTTATATTGTAATTGTAAAGTGTTGAATTGTAAAACTTCATGTAATTTTCGTGTAAATTTCGGCCACAAGTCAGTAGCTAAGTGCCGCAGCGCTCAGCCTCTGCCTCCTCAGTACTTTGGAATTTATGTTTTCCGCCTTGGCGCTAAGGTACACCACCGCGATGCCCATCATCGAATTTCAAATTTTGCCCTTTAATTTGTTTTGCTTGTAAGTGTTAAGTGAGGGTCATTTTTTTCCTTCTGCTTTCTTGTACAAGGCCTTATTATATTAAGAGTCATTTCACTTGTAATAGATAAGACTTGATGAATTGAAAATTGGAAACACTTTGTGTGTTCATGAGAGTGTTTTCTCAACCTATCAACCTTTATCCAAGTCAAGCCAAGATTTGATGGTGGTGTAATCAAGTTGGTGGATTTATCCTTCAGACTTGAATCATTTGCCAACTTATTAATCTTGTAAGTTATCTTTTCCTTGTTTTTTTAAGTTGTTTGTTGATTATTGGAGAAATATAAAGTTCTTATTCTTGAAGGAGTTTGTGTTATTGTTGTTGTTTGTGTTGAAGGAAGTTGTAGTTAAGTTGAATATGCATTGTTAGTGTTATTTTAGTGTTGAAATTTAGGGTTTTAAGTGGGATGAACAGTAATCCCATTTTGCATTCGTGAGGTTCTTAAAAGTCACTCCAATAAGTATTAACAAGCATCCTTATTTGGATCAAGTAACGGTGACTTAATTTGGGATTTAGCAAATATCAATCATGCATTGGGCTATTAGGGTGATCAACTCAGTTAATCCTAAGTCTTGATTAGTGGTCATTCCACTAAGGCTAGAGAATCCAAATGATCATGGTTAACTCTCACTTACAATCAATTAGCAACTTCTATGATCAAGTTGTTACTAAATTAATTGGCTAATAAACAAGAAAATTATAAAACCATATAAATTGAAACAATGATTATGCATCAATTCAAACATTTTGTTTAATAGGGTTAAATTAGGGATTGATGATGTGTCTAACCCTAATTCCCAATTTTTCACTTTAATTACAAAATATAGATGGCTAATCAATAATTTATAATCAAAGATTGTAAACACAATAAACAAGAAATAATCAATAACTTATCCAAATAATAATCAACCAATATTCAATACAATCATGACATTGCTAAATACCCAAATTATGTTTACTTATTCATAATCAAATTCAAATCCATGAATACAATTAATAAATAACTTAACATTATTAAAATAAATTAAATCTATAAAAGAAAACTCCCTTAATCATAAAATCTATCTTGAAGTGAATGATCTCCTGGTGCTGAATTGATAAAAAGAATTAAAGAAGCCTTGATGTAGATCGGTCGAATATCAATAGCCCAAAAGGTCAATCCAGTCTGAAGAAGTCACGTTGCAGCAACGAAGAGAAGAAAAGGGAATTCTCTTGGTGTCGCTATCAGCCGCCATTGCTCTCTATGTATTTTTGTTTTAAGCCTCTATGTTGTTTGACCACCAATATCTCTCCTTGTTCCTAGCCGCCCTATGCCTATATCTGTGATTCTCCCTTTACAACGAGAAAAATAAATAAATAAATAAATAAATAAATATATATATATATATTTCCTCACACAACCCTAGTGTAATAAGGAGAGAGAAATAATAATTTTTTTTATTATTTTTCTTTGCTTTATTTCTTTCTCCTTTTCTTTTTCATCCTTTTTAAGCCAAACATATAAAATATTTTCCTTTTCGTCCTTTTTAAGTCATCAATCTTAAAATACGATTTTGATCTTGAAAACTTCATAATTTGACTTAAGCATAAACTACAAATATTTTTCTTTTTAAATTATCTTTCTAACGAGACCAATATTGACTATCTTCTGACTAACGACAAAATCTTTGTATTTTCTCTGTTTAGTCCCCCATTTTCAACCAAATTGCATTTCACCATTTCTATTGCGCAATTTCTTTCAAATGAACGCCATCGGACTATGTGCCTATAAAATAACAAAAACCACATCAAAGTAATATAATCCTCATAGAAAATGCATAAATAACAGTTAAAAACATAAAAAAATACTAAGACAAATATTGGTTTATTATATTGGTCAAATAGAACTATAAAAGCTGTTTTGTATCTATCATCTTTATTAATCTAAATTTGCAAGAATTTGGATTTCATATCAAATTTTGGAAGTCTTTGAAGTAGGTCTCTTTTGTTTGGGATGAGATATCTAATCCATTGTAAAACTTCATTGAGAGTTTATAATTAGTAACAAGTCTTGAATCTCCTCTTTCTTTTCAATATTTTTACTAACATAAAAAGTTGAACAGTTCCAAAGAGACTAGCTTCCAATAATCAGACCTTTTAAAAGTAATTCATTGACCTCTCTTTTGCAATTTTCAATCATGTTGTTATTCATTTGAAGAGGATTTGCTTTCGTAGGAATTTGTTCTTTAGTAAAATCAGGTTTATATGGTAAATTAAAAGAACGTATTTTCCTTTCCCGAAAGACATTTGGAAGTTTCTGAACATATTTTATTTTGGATATGTTCAATTTGTCTTTGAATTGTTTCTTTTGTGAGTTTTTCGGTAATACGTTTATGTCCTAATTCTTTTTTTTAAGAAAATTAAATGGTTTTCTTTGTTTTAATCAAATGATTAATTTCATTTTTATGCGCGGAGTATTTTTCAAGAAGATTAACATTTCCTTTAACAAGTTTTTAAATAAATTCAAAAGTGATATCTTCGCCCAACAGATTTGTTGTAATTCCATTATGATCAACAACAAAAAAGTTGAATAAGACTTATGAATGGTGTTCCTAAAATTACTTGCTTGGAAATGTTCTTAGCTAACAAAAAAATTGTTTTTAGAGAAATACCTTGATTACAAACTTTAAAATTAGAAAGCTTATTTTTAATATTAGAAAAATACTTAAATTTTTTTCTTTAATTTTAAAAAATTTTAAAAAATAAAAATACAAAAAGTAGAAATTTATTTATTATGGGAGTATAATTTTTTTATTTTTTATTTATTCTTTTTTGTGTTAAAATGAAGTAAATAAATTTTAGTATGGGCAAATATATATTTTTTGGGTTAAAATTAACAGTTGATTAAAAAGAGCAAACCTTAAGGGTTTAGTTGATAAAAATAGTAAACTTACCTTTTACTTGAGATTAGGTCAAAACACAAGGATACTATTTGATATTATCCCTATTGAAAATAGCAAAATAAGTCAATCTTCATTAATGTTATTGGTTTAATGATTGATGTGGTAAGTGTACATCATTTGAGATTCAAAAATGGGACCCATCTATATAATGTAATAGTTGAGATAATTGATGAGTTGATATCATTAAATGTAATTCAATAATTGGATTTGTGAGATTAAGGGCTAAAAGTTTGTTTGTAATTTTGTGTTAAAAATTGTTTTAAAAGATCCTTTCCCTATCTAACTTATCAGCCATAATAAGTAACAAATCCTCTAAACTTGGGAGTTTAAATTTATTGTTTTTTAGATGAAAGAGAGTCATTTTTTTTAATTTTAAAAATAAGGAAAATAATTGAGTGTATATGATGTTTAAAGTTTTACTTTTTAAATGTATGTCAACTGTTAAAAGTTCAACTTGTTAAATGTATAGAGTAGATCTTTTAACAAAAATTTTCACACAAATCTAGACAATTTTTTAGCCACTGACCTCACATAATTCATTAGTTGAGATTTAAAGTAAAAAAACTTCATTTAATGATGTCAACTCATTAACTATCTCAATAATTAGATTAGGTGACCTCAATGGTTAGACTTTTGTGCTAATAAATTGTATTAAAAATTTGCGTCAACTCCTCTTCCTTTCCCTTTCTTCTTCTCGGTAACTCTCAGTCCCTCTCTCTCTCTAGGCAAAGAAGAAAGAAAACAAAGTCTTGACAACTATATCAAGTCTTAATATTTTAGTTGACCCAAAACATAAAGTGACAATATATAAACTAAATTTACGTTAGAGATTGCCTATATACTTCATTACTTGGATAAAGCTTTAAGCGTTTCTCACCTCTTCCTCTCTNGCACCTCTTTTCTCCTTTGGCTTTTTTCTTGGTTTTACTCTTATTTTCTTTTGTTTGATAAGTCAAATGTCTATAAAGCCAAGAGCTGGGTTCCAACCATTTATAGACTAGGTTACCCGACACAAGGATGAACTCTACAAATTGGCTTCCAACTCTCATCACTTTAAATAAACAAATTTTTTAGCTCGAGTGAAAAGTATCATGCAAATCTCTGTTTTTCTCTCCTTTTCTCACTTCCTCCTTTTTATTCTCCTTTTTAGTTTCTCTTTAGGTGAAACCAAACAGAGGAAGAAACTCAAGTTCCATTTTTAAAGCTACTCCACCTCACTTGCATGTAGTTGCTAGCTGCCAATTACCAACTGCCATGAAATTGTAAAGTCAACAAAGATGGTTGTAAGTAATGAATTTCACATGTAAACGATGTTAGAGATATGTCCTAAGAGTACGATATTTTTCTGTGATTAATATAAACAATTATGAATAAAATAAAAGTTGTTTTATTTATATAATCATAGTTTTTCCCTATAATTTCTAATAATATCAATGATCAAGATTTCNGAAGCTATTATAATGATAAAGTCTCTATTTAGGTGAGGTGGTTATAAATGGTATCACATGTTAGAGATGTGCCCTACAAGTAAAACGTATTTTCTATCATGCAAATAATTATATTAAAAAAAATTATTTTGTCTTTTCAATCATTGCCTCGTATCTCTTTGTTACATCATCAATTAAGGTTCTATAACTAAAACAAGATAAAGTCTCTATTTATATGAGGTAGTCATATATAGGAGACTCCAAACATTATTATAACTCGAATTAAGTTAACAACTTATAATCAGAGTGGGAGTCTATGTTTAGACAAGATGATGATGAGTCTCAAATAATTAAAGTAAAGACTTTAGAGCAAAGACACTTGTATATTATGAATACATTGAACAAGGTCATATAATGTTCATGTTTAAGAGTAAATACTATAACTGAAACATAAACTTCTCATCAGAGCAACTTGGGCATACCTAACTTAATCTTAAGTGGATAAAGTATCTCTGACTTGCAAGCTGTAATCTTTGATTATAATAGAAAGTAAGACCTTTAGCATAAAGGTCATTACTTTGATAATTGGGATTGTGAGATTTGTAAGATAGCGAACATTATATTTTATAGATATGAAATTCATAACTTTATAAGGTTTAAGCAATAACACTCCATTTGGATTGAATGAGGGAAATGAAAAGAAATGAGAGGAAAAGAAATGAAAGGATAGTGGTTATAATAATTGTTGTTTGGATGATTATTAATATAAAGGAAAGGAAAGGAGGCAAAAATAACATTGTTTATGAAAATGCCCTCGTATTAATCTCTTTCCTAAATTTTTGATAAAATTGAAAGGCCAATCCCATTTGCATTATCCATTGAAAAAAAATTTTCAGAGCTACAAATGGATCTTTGATTGTTTAGTTGGTTAAGCTATACTTTTTCTACTAAGAAAATAAGTTGGTGCTCAAACAATCTCATGTCACTTAAATTAATTGGGCTAGTTGAAAACATCAATAGTCCATTTAAATTGGTTAGCCTAAAAGCTTGGTCATGACAAAGATGGCTTATGAATTAGGTCTTTACTACATATACATCCTATAATATGTCTAATTCATATATTGTATATATATACATATATATTGTAAAAATCCAAAATATGCTCATATGGTATTCATATATAATAAGACAAATAAAATAATAACTTTATTAATTAATAAGGAAAACAAGCTAATGAAGCATATGTAAAGGGTCTTATCCTAACACATACGACCATCAAACCAAATCGGAGAAGAAAGACACACAAGACCACCAACGAAACAACTACCAAAGCTAAACACCATAAAACCATCTAAACCAAATTGAAAAACAAAAATAGATCGACACCACACCAAACCAAACCACCATGTTTCTTACCAATATGGATGGTGGCATGGTTCACAAGGCCAGGTCGCGTTGGTCACAATTTGGCCTTGCCAACAACCTTGCAATGTTGACCACTACCACTCAACAAGACACTCAACCAATCAACAAACATGCAACTCTAGTCAACCACCACTGAATCACCACCAAACAATATGTTAATTTAATTGGTTTCAATTGTTTTAGGAATTAGGTTTCCTATCGATTTGGATTTAGGGTTTGATTTGGGAATTTAGAAATAAGGGTTTATCTCAATTTAGAATTAGGGATTATATTTTTTAATTTGAGTAATATATATTAATTATATATTGTAAGGCTAAAAATGCCTTGTTATACTTTTCTTAGGTTAAAATAAACCATTGACGAAAATTGATGAACTTTAGGGAGGTTTCTTTTAGTATTATTATTAAAATGATAGAGCGTGACTCTGAGTGACATCAAGTCAAACCCTGGGGGTGGTTAAAAATAGTAGCCCAATTTAAATTTGTAAATTAATAGAGTGATAAGACGACATAAAAGATTAGTAGAATATTTGGAGTTTGGACTCTTTGTGGGATATATATATATATATCATAGACGTTGGTACTAAATTTAACTAAACACTATAAATAAATACTAGTATAATTTTGTGAATAAAATAAATTAATACAAGTACCTATTAATCATTTGATGGTTAATTGTTGTCAAAAAGGTAAGAATAATTGTATAACTTTGGTTGTATACGTATAAGATTATTATTAAAAAGGTAAGAATACTTAATATTCGCAATTTTTTTTTCTCTACACCCATTATTCTAATACACCTTTATTAAAATTTTAAAACTTAAATCTTTATCAAATACATCTCTATAATTTTAAAAATAACACCAATTAACCAATGAATTAATATAGCTCTAAGCAATAATTTAATAAAATTAAAATTAAAATCAATAACATTTTTCGTAAGTTTGATTACAAAAATTTTAATTACTAAATGCATATGTATCAATCTCTCACTTACTTTAAGGAATTTTTATTTAAATTTTGATGTCATATTTTATTTAATTACTTTTTAATTTATTGAATTTTTTGGGCCACATGAGAATTTTTTTCGAATTATGAAAATGGGTTGAACATAAATATAATTTAAAAATGGTTTATTGTGGTATTTATTCAAAAATAGTTTCATCCTTTTTTAAATTAAAAGTTTACACTTTATTAAAAACTTAATTGACTCAAATAGTCATCTTTAATTGACTCATTGCCATCTAGTGCAAAGATCATTCTTAGAAGATTAAAGAAAAGTTACCACCTCCACTAAAAAAATAGGAGAAACATAATAGTCCTTTAAAGATTAGGCCACTCTTATCCATCTATGCGGTATATTCCTCGGAACCAAATATTATAAATGCATGACTTCTAAGAGTCATATGCACGCCTACAAAGACTAAAATAGATCCTTGTTAAGAGTTCCCACATAAATACATATTTTCACCCTTTAATACGTTCTTCAACACACGTTTAACTTGAGCTCTTAATAAATAGGGCAATGTGACTTGAGGGCTAAAACAGAGTCAAATTTGTCCAAAAATAAAGAGAGAATATCGAAAGGAATTGTCCAAAATTAAGCAAATTAGAGAACTCTGAAGAAATTTATAGATAGTGTTCAAAGAAAATGCATACAAAGGATGTCATTTGAAAGTTATATTTGTCTATTGGGGTTGTACAGCTCCTCGCGTCAGTTGTAGAACATAATATACAGAAAAATATATTTCAAAAGAAAAAGGAAAAAAAAAAAAGAGAGAGAAGTTGAAATGAAGTGTAACGGTTTCTCCATGTCTATTTTTGTACAGATGAAGTTGGCTCTTTGACCAGAGAACTTTTCCACACAAATCAAAGCATTCTTCTCTTGCCTTGTCAAGAACCCTTCAGGCCAACAGAGTTTTCTGTGTTCAGAGAATGCTTATTTGTGATCCAATTTAGGAGTCTCAACCCTGACTGCCAATTTTAAAATCAGAGAGGGAGGTAGTTTCTCGTGCTTCAACTGTTGGTGTCAGTTCCTTCTTGTCCAACCCGAAGAAGGAGCAATTTTGAAATGCATCTAGACTGCTGGCTATCAGACGGCTTAAACCTCCAACGCTATCACCAAGAATTAAATCTTCACTGCGATATTTAGAGGATGGAATGTCCAAATCTAATGGTCCTAACGAGTCAGGCTGCAGATGTAGAGCAAGTAAAAATAGTGTCAATTATTAAGAAAATTCTGCTCAAAGAATTCAAATACAAAAATTCTTATTAACTATACTTCACAATTAATAGTTTTCCTAATCCCTATCATCGAAAAGTGTCAAAAGTATATAAGAAAGTATGATAAGTGAATATTCAAGTTATGCGATTAAGAAAAAACAAAAAAGATGAATACCCAAGATATGTCTGCTAGCCCACTGAAATCCTTCACAGAATTGTCCAGGGTATGCGGATCAGTCCGATTCTCATCCATATGGTCTTCACTAGTAGAATAATCAGGTGGCCCAGCATCCAGTAACTCCTACAGGGAAAGGTAATAAATTTTATATATGGTTCCACCTTATAGGCTGCTGTTTCTCAAGGAAATAAGTTGCTCAAGCAAAACTTGATTATGAAATGATACCTCAACAAATCCAGCAGAACCTACTGAGCTTGTTCTTGCAATCTGTTTACAGTCTGCTGCAGGAGAAACATTAGGTAATCTAGAAATGTCATGACAAACAGGAGGATTCTTTTGAAATGAGAAGGCATCGCAGGTTTCTTCGGCATCCCAGATGGAAGAAGCGTGTAATTCTGAGGTGGATATGACTTCCATCTTGTTTTGATGTCTAGATATATGAGCAGCAATGGCTGCATCAAATGAATCACAGCTGAAGGGGATATGCTGAAGACATTGTGGACTATCAGGAACAGGAGCTGCTTCCATATCATGAGAAACTTCTGAAAGTAGATCCCCAACACTTATATCGGTGAGACTGTCCGCCCACTCCCCAGCTGAAAGTGCAGTATCATTGCTTAATCTGAGGTCACCCTAAAACATACATGGAAAATTACAAGTTCAATAGTGTCATGACCAATAGATAACGTTCTTCAATAATAGCAGCTGTGATACATTAAAAAATGGACCTTTTTTTTAAAAAAGAAATTTTTGATACTTCAAATCTAAATCAATCTCATCATCATGCAGTTTCTCTACTGGCAACAGATCAGAAAGTTTCCCTGTCTCATATATTACCTTTCCTCTTATATGTTGGATCTAATTGTTTATTGAACATTGTGAAAGGTATAGTTTCCATCTTTCCTAACCAAAAAAAATATTCAGATCTGCTAACTCAGAGAATTAAATACAATCCAAAACGTTTGCAAGCAAGAAAGAATACTAGAGGCAAATTCCCATTAAACCATCATGATAAAGCAAAACTTGGGAAAGCATGATCAGAAGAGCTAATCTCTTCGTTTAGCAGGAAAAATTCATATTCACTCATATCAAAGAGCTTAAGACAAGTAAGCTACATTAATAAATTCAAAACTAGTAGTCATGGTTCTTAATATCGGCACTAAAGGCAGAGATCTAAGGTCCTTAGTCGTGCACAGATGGAGAACATATAATCAGGCCAGGGTACAAGAAGCATATAAAATTGAAAGCATAGGGAAGGCAAGACAATAGTTACCGCATCTTCCAATTGTTTTGTGACAGCCTCGTTCCCAAGCTTTTTCCTGTTCCATGAGACTTTAGCTGCACAGTCGGAGGACTCCACAGGATCACTTCTGGAAGCAGTAATGTCTGTACCCATCTCATTGGGCATATCACTTAAAGAGGATGTGATTGCATTGTTTTCTTTCAGTGAGGTTACTTTACCATCATAGGGCCCCACAAGTTTTTCTGACTGATCACTGGTTGATGGTATAGACATGGGGATTGCGTCCATGACCTGGTCTTTACTATTTTCCACATTTTTATCATGCACATAACAGGATGCTAATGGAGCTAGCTGTGTTGCAGATCCAAGTTTGGTATTGGAAAACCAACCATACCTTCAAACAAAGTTTATTAATCAGTCAGCCTATTACTATTAACTAATCTAAAATGGAAGATTGCATAAAAATTAATCAAAATGAGAAAGGAACCTCAAGCGGAACAGTGGAGGGCTTCCAATCATTGCATATACATCTGACGCACAGACAACGGAATCCTGAGTCCATCTCTGACCCCCTAGGTTTTCCCTTTGGACACTATAGGGGAAAAGCATCAGCTCTCCGGATGCTACACTCGAATTGCCCCACTTGCGATTGAGATGTTCCAATACTGATGATATCTTCTTCCGGGTACTAAGAGTGAGCTCCAGGTGCGGATTATGGTTATCCTGTGAAGAGATGAATATACAATTATTTCCCCTACACCGTTCAGCTGCTAAGCGTTCATTCTAATCATCAAAATAGTTTCCTTTTTCTCTCACCGTTTCTAGGGCTCTTCGAGTACCATCATCAATTGGATATAACTGAAGCTTAAGTTTCACAGGAGTGTGTACACTGGTCTGACCGAAAAGATTTTGTATAGTCGGCAAAGCGAGTGGAGGCTTATCAACAGATCCAAGCATCTTTTGCTCTGTTTATAAGCAAGGAAAAAATCATGATTAAGCTGAATTCAATTTACACGAAAAATATGGATTGGTGACAATCAACCTCAATCAATGTACCTTCTTCAAGTTCAACTTCTTTATCAGTGGCTGTCCGCTCCAAATGCTCAGCTGCATCAGCAACCAATGAAACCCCAGCACTTGCAGCCTTTTCCCACTTTTTATATGCAGCTGATGAGGCTGTAGCTGCTAAGAATAGAGTTCCAAGCAAACAAATACAGGATATTAATTTTTCAGTGAACAAGAGAACGTGCAAATGTGAGAATCAAGAGATCATGTTCTGATAGCATATTCTCATAAAGACTAAAACACACAAATGAATAAAAAGAATCACCTGGTTTTCGTCGTTGCCTCCCAGGTTTCACAGCAGTTATTTCTCCCTTGTTATTACTACGATTAACACCTATGTTAACATTGCGCTTCAATGATCCTTTACCAGGTCCTAATTTTTGAATGTTTTGACTGTCAACAAGAACCAGTTTCACTGTGCAAGTATCCTGTCCTGATGCCCTACTCTGATTTGAGACAGTGCTCGTAGCTGTAGGCGAACAGTTTTCACCTTGTGTACATCGTCTCCTAATACTCCTCTTCCTGTCTTTCAAGAGTTGGTGTTCCTTCATAGGAAAGATCATCATTAGCTTCAGCACAAGCAGAAGATGTTAAAATTTTACATAGGAAAGTCAAGGATGAGATATTGACAATCTTGACTAACCAAGGCTTCTATAAAAATCTTAAACCTTCGGGGCTTCAGGTGAAGCTTTGAGGCTTTGCAGCTATACTTTTCAAGTAAAGACCACCTGTGAAATGAGTCACAAAATTATTCTTTTAAATTTATAAAAGTACATCTGATCATCAATCATTCCGGGCAAAAATATAACAAAGACACATTACTATCAACACAAATAAGCACTAGCACAACTAGGTATAAATTTTTGCTATGCATCTAGATTGGCTAATAAATTAAACATCTCTGAAGATATTATCTTACATATGTGGTTCCTAGTTTCATGAAGTTTCTTTATATGATGAAAGAATGTGCCAAAAGAAAAGGATCAACCTATTTATAGTAAAATTACCATCGAAGCATAGCAGCATTTGTATCCTTGGAGTTTTTTGCATCCAGACATAATCCTGGACCTAGCAGCTTGTTCATCCTCCTTACAAGACGATAGTAATAATGTCGGACCTGAAAATAACAAAAATAAAACAAGATCATCATGTTGACAAGAAAAGAGAACAGTTAAGCATAAGCATTTACTAAATAACAGCAGTCATATCACATGTCTTACCTGATCCTTGTTTTTACTTTGAACACGATGAGTGATCTTCTCAAAATTCTACAACCAATGCATATCAAAGTTAGGGAAAATCATAAAAGAGAAGTAAACATAATCCCCAAAATAAATCTTAGCAATAACATGCCTTGCCAACTTGTCGTAATGCAGTAAAGAAACTTTCCTCCTCTTGCCGTGTCCAAGCAGCCCATTGTCGTGTTGGTTTTTTAGCTGCATTTGATATTTGCAGAAAATTAATTCATCAGGTAGCACATTAACCAAAGCATCAAAATAAGAAAACCAAATTATGGAAACTATAAGCAGAATTTCATACCAGACTGCTGCAGAATAACAGTATTACGTGTGGATGAGGCTACAGCAAGGTCTCCATCCTGAACTTGAGTGTTCTCAGGGTGAAGATGAACCTTAGTGTCCAAGGACAACTGTGACTCCATCTGCAAGTTGAAGACATCACAATCACCAGAACATCCTAAACTCTTTGCTCTTCAGCTTCCAGTGACTCAAATACTACTCCTTTTGACCTTCAACTTGGTGAAATTACAAATGCAGCGCCCTGGACATGACAATGGAGGAAAGCTTAACACCCAAAAATCAATGAGAACAGAGTAAGACCAAGACAAGACAAAATCATGGTGTTATAATATTCCGATCCAATCATACTCACGTAAGCTAACAATCAGTCATCAATTCATATTTCAAAACCCAAAAAAATGCAATCAATCACCGAACCAATATTACCAATACAAAAAATATCTACACATTAGGAAATTACCCAAGTTAAGATCATCAAATTAGTGACACATAATTCCTACTCCAAATGCCAATAAGAAAACCCTAAGAACAGCATATTCCATATCCAAACCATACACCAGAAGATGTGAAACGATAAAATTCACCAAACTAACCAACAACCGTATATAAAAAAAATATTTAAAAAAAAAAACCGCACTGAATCTCAGCTTTAGGACAGATCTCCGAGAACCGAACTTGGAATTCGACATGCCTAATAGAACAACTTGACAGACTTCAATCGAATACAACCTATCAGTTCCTGAGTAATTAATAAACAAAACCTACAGATTCAAAACAAATTGCCTAATTATGTTTGATCCTATTTTCTGAGCTACCAAACAGGACCTAGGGTTTCGAATCATACAATTCTGATCAACCTGAGCTTTCTATCGTTCAAATTAAATTAATAAAAACTGAATCTGGAAAACAATTCGAATCCGTAGAAAATAAATACCTGAGTGAGAGAACACACCCTGGAATTGCAAGCACAAGCTTTGTAACAGTCGAACAAACCAAATCGTAACCGGACTGAATCTTCCGACAGACGTCTCTACAGTAAGAAGAAGGGAAGAGAAGAGAAGAGAAAACGGGTAATTTTTTTTTCCTTTTTTTCTTTCTATTTTGTTTTCTTTTTTTTCTTTTTTACTTTGTTGAAAAGAAAAGAAAAAGAAAAAAGATTGCGTTTTTAGTAAATTTCAAAGAATTTTTTTTTTTTTTTTTTAAAGGATAGAGAGAATAAGATAATGAGTTTTGTGAAAGCAAATATGGCTTAATGCATTAATAATCTTTACTATTTTGGTCATAAAGCAAAGAGGTGACTTTGTTGACCTAATTGCTATGCTTGTGACTTGTGTTGTAAGTGGTAATTCTTTGCAAACCACATAATGTAATTTTTGGCCTTTTAATGTGAGATCTAATTGCGTCTTTTAATCTTTCTATAAAGTAGATCTATGAAAACATTAATGTGATTCAACCAATAATTAATTCCTTTTGAGTGTTATCTTGTGCTATACATTGTATGGCTTTTATTCCCGTCCGAAAAGGAGTCCTCCTATCTTTTTATCTATTTGTTTATTGAATGCTTGCAATTGACCATTGATCTCTCTCTTCCTTATCTTTCCTTCGGTCTTCCTTTTTTGTTTATTGGGTTATATTCTTTTAAAAAGCTTTTAAAGCCGTTGGGGATACTTGCCCTGATATATCCTTTGGTTGACCGTTTAATTTCTCTTCTATTCATTTGAAATAAAATAAAATAAAATAAAAAGCCTCAGATAAGGTTGATCATTCCTACCTCATATGCCAACAAAATAGAGGGGTATTAAAAGAGACGCATTTTCTCATTTACGTTGGATAAAATGGCAATTCTAACAACAAAATAAAAATTCTCAATCTTATGGCAAGCCAGAACAGTACGTGCGTGCCCTTCTCACATAAAAATTAGGGCCCACTTTTGCCTCTTTTAGGTCACATAAATAAATTATTTTCCATAACCATAGAAAATATAAACATTGCAGATATCACAAGAAAAAATTATGTAATAATATATAAAGTACCCGAATACGTGCGACACATTGAATTAAGATCGATTAAATAAAACTATTGTTTTATCTTTATCCGAAGATATCAAATTCCCACTATAGAATAACGCGTCTCAAGAAGAGCCAACGCAAAGGACACAAAGCTTCATCTCAACCACTCCTTTTTTTTATCCTTTTTTTGGTTTTTTAGCCATAAAAGAGGAGGAAAAGATAATGGAATTATACAGCTCAAAGCATAAGCTTTAATCATGCTTTCGGATTCCAGCTCATTCCCTTCCGGAAAACAACTTGTAACTTTTGCTAAGATAACAGTCAGCAGTTGCTAACTGGTGTTGCCTGTTGGGTGGGTGTAGCCTCCTGTGCACTTGCATCTGCCTTATCTTGACCTTCTACTGCCCGCTATCAAACTATGTTTACCTACCTGTTAACATTGTTCAATATCCAAGCAAGTCTCCGAAAATTTCTTAGCATAACATCATCCATTGCTTTTCTGTCCAATTGCTTACAATGCATGGTGGCCAATGTGAACAATGTTCTTGAATAGTAGAAGTATTATCCCTGCTTGTCCACAGAAGTTCCTCATCAGTTTAGTAGGTGTAATGCAAGGCACAACTCTAAGAAGATCGTACAGTATGGAAATTGCAGCAGCATCTCACTGTAGATGACCATTGCAAGAAAAGTATTTACCTTCAAGAACGGCTGCATCTTTCTGACTCACACCATTGACATTAAATGCCTGCAAATGATTATGGAGTAGAACAAATAATCCAGCTGGTTTTGTTGGCATATGTGATGGTAACCAGCTGTCACACAACAGCCACCCCAATAACTTCATGTGAAACTGGCCGATTTAGATAGCATTAATCTGTACATTGGAGCTCCACGATCTATAACATGTTGCTCCCAATCTGATTGAACTCCAAATGGGTTCTCCTCAAGCCATGCTCCTTGATCAATTTTAACATCACACTGATCTTGCACAAGAGCTAGTTTACCCTTGCCAAATTTTAAAAATTGTTCTTTCATTCTCACAGCGACTTCTTCTATGTCAGATTGCATAAACACCTGGAGAATGGAAACATAAATGACTTGAGCAAGCCTGTCATTTAGTCTTGTTACAATTGCATATTTCAAGACAAATTAAAGGGTTAATTAGAATATGTATCACTAATTTGATGATCTAAACTTGGGGCAACTAGTTCATTTGTAAGAGGCAGAACCATGGTGAAATTCTATACCTTCCCATCATATGCAAGGAGATCTGCCACTGCTTCAACTAATGACCTTTGCAGCATTCTCCATCTATGTTCTGGTTTGTTGAAATCAGGATTTGGACACTGCATGGACTCCCAAAATAAAAAAATAATAATAAAAAAGAAAGCTTAAATTACAAATTCGTCAATTCTTGACCATTAAAGCAGAACTGCCATTTCCTTAAAATCTGTTGACCTTCACCTACTTCCAGCAGTATCATCAATGAGAAAAGGGGTTACAGAGAGGATTTAGTTAAAAAACTTCCTTTTCAGATTACAATAACTTTTGAGGACTCACAAGTATTATTTCAAATCACCAGCATAATTACACGCCGTGAATACTTATAATGGTTATAATCAAGACAACATTAACAGTGGGGCATTACGTTGGAAGCCATGGTGGAAGTCAGAAGTAGCAAAGACCAGTTCAACATGCCATGCTGCATCAATTTACAAGTAATGATGTGTTAATGGAAGAATTGTTGTAATGTAGGCTGGGAGCAAAGCTGCAAAGCAGTGATGATATGGTTTGTGTTGTTATGCTTGTACTATGGTAAAGGATGTTACATTTTTTATGATGAATTAACTAGCAGAAATTAACTCTTCCAGAAGGATTAAGATTAATTTTCATTGCTATCTCGAATAAACACATCAACAAGAACTGCAAACACTTAAATTTAAGTGGATAATACATAATGAAAAATAATCCTGACCTGTAAAGAAACAAGAATCAACTTTCCTGGGTAACTAGAAACTATTGAACGAAATGTTGATGTAGCATTTGTTGCAATGAAGTACCTAACATAGAGAACAACAACATAGTAAGATGATGAAACCAAAGTATCAGGTCCACATGCAATGAGTTCCAGATATTGTAAAGCAGCCACAATAAAGTCTAATTAGAAAGGATGCTGATGAGTTTCAATAAGATTGAACTCAATATACAAGTCTAATTAGTCTAACAAACTCTTATCTTCTTGCCTGGATGCATAACTTTAGTTCAGAGCTAAGGCAACCAGTCATACCCATTGGTTATGCCTGATAGGTGAACAGAATCTAGACAACGTCTTACTAGCTGAAAAAGTAGCAAAAAGTGTTTAAGAATAATGAAATTAAAACTTAAGCAAGCAGCGAGGAGAAATTTAAAATTAAAAGTTAGATATTAAAAATCTGAAAGAGATACCTTTACATTGATCTCTAAGCCAAGAAAATTTAAATCCTTCCTCTTTTGTGCCATTCCCAGAATAAAAAGTCCATTCCCTTGATTTACAATCCAAATGTCAAAAAAGAAACAAAATTGCAGACTTTGTTTTCCTTTTATTTCTTCAACTATTTTCTTGGTAAATGGAGCACAAGTTTCATCTTTGAATCAATTCACAAAGAGGAAATATTGAAAAAGGATACAATTCCACTAAGACAGTTAAGTGATGTTACATAGTCTAAAAAATTAATTTTATGTCATGTGTATTATAATTAGCCAGTAATTATGAAAAACATTTTATGACGATGTTTCCCTTTTAAAATTTCATATAAAACTGGAACACCTTATTAAGGAAACATTTATAATTAAGAAACGGAAAAACAGAAGAAGTACCACTGCCAATATCAACTACCAGAGGTTGGGATGGATCACAGTAAGCAGCATCCCAATCAACCTCAAATGGGTATGCCTGCAGAATGCATTAGTTGAAGCAATTAGTAGAATATACAAAGCGAGACCTTTTATAACTTATTGCTCCATTGAAAAGTCAGATCCCTTTGCTCCTTCAAGCAAATACAGATAAGTAAAATTGATTCAACAGCTCTAAGGAGATCCATGACTTCTCTAAATACTAAAAGAATTAAATTTACCAGCCCTTGCACGGAACTATAAATATTCTACATGGTCATGGAGGAAAAGTCTCAAGGAAGGCATTTACACGATCGGATGTGGAAGGCTTGTAAAAGAACTGTTCATAAGAAAAATATTCCACTCTATGTGTATGTGTATCTAAAGAAACTTTATATTTCTCAATGAATAACTTTGCGTATAATAGGCCTTTATATAGTATAAGGTTAACTCTAATACGGGAAATAAAAGATCTAAGTATTAAATATAGGATATTCTAGAAAGATTTACATTAACACACAAGGAAAGAATTACCAATAATAATTTGAACCAAATCTGAGAATATTCACCAAATCTTCATAAATCTGGAAAATATTTTAACACTTCCCCTTAAGCTAGCTCATAGATACAAAACATTCTCAGCTTACCAACCAAGAAATCAAATTGTTATAATCGAAGACTTTTTGTAAGGATGTCAGCCATTTACAGTTTAATAGGAACAAATGAAATGCATAAAACTCCTTAATCAAGCTTCTCTTTGAAAAAATGATGCTCAATTTTGATATGCTTTGTTCTATCATTCTGAACTGAATTATGAGAAATACTGATAGCAACTTTATTATCTAAGTATAATTTCATAAGTTTATTCCATTAAATCTTCAGCTCACCTAAAAGCCTCTTTATCCAAAGAAATTCACATATGCCTTATGTGGTAGCTCGAAATTCAACTTTAGCACTGCTTCTTGCAACAACGTTCTTTTTTTTACTCCTCCAAATTACTAAATTTCCTCCTACAAACATACAATATCCAGATGTAGACCTCTGATCATCAACACACCCTGCCTAATCAGCATCAATGAACGCTTCAACAAATACATTATCATTCTTACAATCTTTTGCCTAAAGTGCGTTTTAAGTATCTTAGAATCCAATAAACTACCTTTAAATGTCCTTCATAAGGAGAGTACATAAACTGACTTACCACACTTACAGGAAAGGCAATATCAAGTCGAATATGAGATAAATAGATCAATTTTTTCACTAACCGCTGATATTAACCTTTATCTACCAAATCAACAAGTCTAATCTTGTTTTGAAATTTAGATCCATAGGTGTTTTAGCCTGTTTTCAACCCAACATATCAATCTCACTCATTAAGTCTAGAATGTAATTCCTCTAAGAGACTACGATTCCCTGTTTGGTCCTAGCAACCTCCATTCTTAAAAAATATTTCGAAGTATCAGACTTTTTATTTCAAATTCTTTTGCCCAAAAAACTTTCAATTCTTCTTGTTCAACAAGATCATCACCTGTGAGGATAATATCATCCACATACACAATGAAAATCGGAACTCGCCCTCTAATGGTATATTTTTAAAACATAGTGTGATCTGCTTGATTTTGAGAGTATCCATATCTTCTAATAGCTTTGTAAAATCTATCAAACCATGCACTCGGAGATTGTTTAAGCCGATATAACGATCTCTTGAGTTTGAACACTTTGTCAACCCTATATGAGTTTTCAAGTCCTGGAAGTAGGTTCATATAGACTTCCTCACCAAGCTCTCCGTTGAGAAAAGCATGTTTTACATCAAGTTGTTGTAGAGGCCAGTCAAGAATTGCAGTAAGAGATAACAATATCCTTATAGTATTCATTTTTGCAACCGGAGCAAAAGTCTCTTGATAATCAATTCCATAAATCTGATTATATCATTTTGCCACCAATCTTACTTTATACCTCTTAATCGACCCATCAGCTTTGAACTTTATTGTAAATACCCATTTAGAGCCAACTAGAGTTTGTCCGCTTGGTAAATAGACCAGTTCTCAAGTTTGATTTTTTTTTCAAAGCCCTCATCTCATCAAAAACTGCCTCTTTCTACTGTGGAACACCAGGAACTTCATGTATAGACTTAAGAATTTTTGTTTTTGACAAGTTAGAAACAAAAGGTTTCAAGAATGGTGATAATCTATTATATGACACAAAATTAGCAATCGGATGAGACGTACATGATCAAGTAACTTTCCTAAAAACAAAATGAATATCTAAATCAGAAAAATCATTAGATCCAGGATGTAGAGAAGTATCTAGATACTGGGATTACCTGATGACTCATGATTCTATATACTCAAAGTTAAATCTTCGCAAGCTAGTGGTAGTTCGTCCTCCAGACTCTGCTGGTTCTTCCTCCTTGTACAGACACGAAGCTCAGTTGGCTTTTCTTTAAACAATTTTTCTTTCCCTGCATCAGATGTTTAAATAGATAGAGACAAAGATGAAGGTTGAATGAGAAGTGAAAGTGATTGAATGTCAGAAATATCCCAAAACTGATCTTCCATTCCAGTATCTTCCCCTAAAGAGAAGTAACTCCTCCTCGGATTTTTTTTTTTTTAAGAAATATACCCAACAGACTCTAGTATGATCATCAATAAAGATAATAAACCATCTTGTTCCTGTAACACTTTTTTCTCGAGATGGTCCCCAAATGTGATTATGAATAAGGGTGAAAGATTGAGATAGCATGTAGGGTTGTGAAGAAAATAAGGTACGATGATGTTTAAAAAGTTGACATATCTCACATTTGAAATCAAAAACAGTTTTATTTCTGAAGAGAGAAGGAAACAAATTTTGCAAATATAAGAAATTAGGATGATTAAGTCTATAATGCCATAACATTATATCATCTTTAACAGACAAACAAAATTAAATGTCTGAAATCTAAAGTTGCCTAATTAAGGATATTTCACCTTCAAAACAATAGAGCTGATTAACCTTGCTAGCATTGCCAATCATCTTCCCCAAGTACATATCCTGGATTTCACAATGAGAAGGAAAAAATTTAGCAACACAATTAGAATCCTTAGTGAGTTTGCTAAGAGAGGGAAGATTGCAAGATAAATTAGGAACATGTAACACAAATTGCAGAGTTAAATTTTTGGAAAGATTAATAGAACATTTTCCTGCAACTGAGGATAAAGAACCATCTGTAATTTAAACTTTAAGGTTACCAGGACAAGGAGGATAAGAAGAAAATAAATATGAAAGACTGATCATATGATCACTGGTCCCTAAATCTACAATCGAAAGAACATGTTGACAAGTATTATGTAAGGCAGAAGAAAGTATACCTATTGGAGCGATAGCAGTACTGGAATAATTAGACAAAGTAAATTGACTTAGAAGTTTATACAGGTACTCTAACTACTCCTTACTAAAAAAATGAGCCTTAAAAATTTCTGAAGAAAATGACTCAATGGTTGTTTGCATACCTTTTCTTCGAATTTCATTACCTTTAAGTATCTTCAAATTGGAAGATTTTCCATGAAGTTTCCAACATATCTCCTTGATATGTCGTGATTTTTTACAATAATCACACCATCTTTTATCATTATCACCTCCTTTCTTATTTTCTCCTCTAGAGGACTCTATATGTCCTACGAGAGCGGAACTTTCAACAACAACTGAGTTGGGAGTTGATTCTTTATGACCCAATAATTCCATTTGACTCTCAGCCCCTCGCACAATAGTAAAACATCAGTGAGACTAGGAAGGGATCCTTACCAAGAACACGATCACATGCCTAATCAAACATCGAATTCAGTCCCACTAAGAATTGGAGAACTCTTTCTTCCTTCAATAAGTCCACCTTTTTTGTATTGGCGACTGACTCCATCTCAATATATTGTACATATCTAACTCAGTAAATAAGTCTCTCAATCTGTTGTAGTATTCAGTGATACTGGAAGTTTCTTGTTTCATTTTCAGAATGTCAATTTTTATCTAAAACACTTGAAAGACTAAGACAACTTTTGAGTAGGTTGTAACAGCAACCACCCAAAAATTTTTGACAGTAGGTAGCAGAAGATATGTCTTACTAATTTCAGGTTCTATAGAATGAAGTAGCTAAGACATAACCGTCGCATTCTCAACTTCCCAAATCTCATATGACTTGCTTATCTCAATTCGTGGACTAGCATTTCCATCAACATAACAAAATTTTCCTTTACTTATTAGGAATAGTCTGACGGATTGAGACCATTCCATATCATTTTTCTCATTAAATTTGGCAATGGAGATTGGATGGATGGGAGTTTCAGAATGAAATATCATTGGAAAAAAACAGAGCCAGAAAGAAAACAAAGAAACAATACCAATAACAGAAGTTACTGGTAATAGTGACAGATCTGTAACGTCGACAACAACTGTGCTAATGATAGTCTGAATTAGCGTCGAAAACTACACAAGAAAACATTGAGATGGTCAAAATTTTTGACAAAAACAACATCGGAGGTCGTCGGAAACAGCGCCAGAGACAGATCAGAGTGGGTGAAAGGAATGTTCGGCTCCAGTTGAACAATCTAGTGGCAAATTTGGAGGAAAAACAAAATCAGATCTCTGGTGAAAAAAAATGGTCAGATTTCCTATGAAAGTCGTCGCCAACGGCGGAGAACAGTCAGGCGCATCGGGGTTTGTTGCCAGTCATCGTCGTCTGAAACGAATGAATGGAGCAATGTCAGTCACAGTCGGCTGGAAGAAGACAGATCAGCTCGCCAGAAAAATCCAGAAAATTGAAAAAATGTGAAGAAAACAACCGAAAATGGGGCAAAAACCTCTGGTAAGGTCAAGAAGAGAAAATCGACAGTAATTAAGGCTGTCCAGAAGGGGAATGCTGCCTACCCCGAAAATAAGGGTCACCGGGAAACGACTAATATTACTACCGGAAACAAGAATAAAAATCAGAAGCAAGGCAGAGATTCCTGCTCTGATACCATAAAGAAACTTTATATTTATCAATGAATAACTTTGTGTACAATAAGTCTTTATATAGTACAAGGTTAACTCTAATACAGAAAATAAAATATCTAAATATTAAATCTAGGATATTCTAGGAAGGTTTACATTAATACACAAAGAAAGAATCACCAACAATAATGTAAACCAAATCGGAGAATATTCACCAAATCTTCATCAAATCTGGAAAATATTTCAACAGTATCACACAACCATATGTCTCAGTCTTAAAATTGACTTTATAAGGTGATTGCCAATATCCATAAAGACATAAGAATATGAAATGTTACAAAATTAAATGGGCGTTAATCAGTGACATGCAATGGAAATTAAAATTGATTCATTGTTCAACATAGCATTTAAAATATGTTAAATAATTATCTTATTGTTCTTGTAATTTTGAAAGGAATTTACTGTTGCGGATAAAAAGTGGATGATTGGTCAGAACATGTAATTATTTATACACATGTGACATGGTTGATGATTCTAAGCCCTTGATGAAGATATTTTCCATAAAAGTGATTTTCAACAACATAAAAACATATATCAAGTGGCAAGGGTCGTTGATATATATTGACTTTCTCCTTTCAAACATCTTATGGCAACAGCCTAACGAGTATTAAAAACTATGATGGGGCATGACAAATCCATGGAAGTGAGACTATGTCAACTTTATATCCATTCTATAGTCATGATTTAAATGGTTTTCTCTCAAGAATTACGTTGCAACAGCAGAAACTAAACAGAGTTAAGGTTTAGAAATTGTACTCTATCTAAGGCCAAGACTCCAGGAAGCTTTCTTCCTTTAAGAAACTCCCATACTACAGATGCACTCTCAACCATGTTAAAACCCGAACTTGATACTTCTGTTATTGCCTTGCATGCCACATTCCCAACAGCAGTTACATCACACCCACCATGAGCTACTTCACAAAGCATTCTAGCCAACTTAGATGCTCCATTTGTGTATTGACTAGAGGACCTGAACTTTACTGGACCAATCCATATAATTTTCTGTCGTCAACCAAGAAAATACATCAGGTATGTCTGAACAAGGAAGAAGTAACAACAGTGAGTAAATACAAGAAAAAATCGTCAGAGAACAGTCATAGGAACAAAATGCCATCATAAAGCATCATATAGACTACCTCAAAGCTAGAATTTTACCAGCATTACAGTCCACTTAAATGATAATTAGCAAAATCCAAATATTAAAAAAAAAAAAAAAAAAAAACCATCACGTCTAAAAAAAATTGTAATAAGTTAAATAACAATTGTACTCTTAAAGTGTAGGACTTTCAGTTCACCAAATTACGGTGCAGCCAGAACCAGCAATAACACCTCTTTCCTTTTAAAATTTACCTTGCATTTCGTGATCAAAGAGTTAATCTCTTCTACTGACTGTGGCCCAAGATCAACAGGAACCCAACCTAAAAAATGGAAAATGATCCGGATAAATAATTGCAAAAACAGAAATTATATCATTTATGTTACTTACAAAACAGTTTAAACGATGAGATACATAATGGTGATGTCATAACTGATAATTCCCCATAACACCATAATCCACCCATCATGGCTTGTTTATTAGCATCTTTTTCTGAATACACTCTCTATTTATAACCCTAATACTACGAATGTTGAAGTCAACTAACAGTTCAAGATAATCTGAGAAATTATGTGATCAAGACCAATTTCTAACTACTTACAAAAATGGGAAACAGTGTATAGCACTTCACATGCTTACAATTTGAAAGGTGGCCTAACCACCAGTTTGAGACAATTTCAAATTTTTTGGCAGGTGATTAACTAAACTTGCAAGATTACTGTTAAGAATAAGGGGGAAAAAAAAGAAGCAGCAAGTGTGTGGAGAATAATTATTTGTTTACTCTAAGAAGAATATATGTCAAGGGTCAATTATTCAAACTCACCATCCGGAATACCCTGAGGTGGAAATATTTCCAAGTTCTTTGGAAGATGATTATTCATGCACCAAAAGTCTTTGGGATATAGGATAGTTATGTTTTTCTCTAGTGCAAAGTGGATTAGATCTAACGCTGCTTTACATGCCTCTTTCTCCATCAAATTCGAAGTAACAGACAGCCCTAAAGCATGCATTATCTGAAATGACATCATTCCAACAAAGACCAACCCATCACATCTAGAAGCTAAAAAACGCAAGGCAGCTGCTTTGTTATAGAGATTGCCCCCACCAATCTGCATCACATAAATAAGGGAGTATCAGTGACAGGAGAAGAGCAGTAGGCAGTAGACAATGTAATGGCAGGTTCAATACAAAAGGGCAGAAACTTATTGAACTAAAGGACACAGATTTCATAGGAGATGAAATAAAAAACATACCAATGCAACATAAGGTTTCTTGTCAAGTTGTGAAGCCTTCTTTAGTTGACATAGGCTTCTTTCAAAGTGAAAACCAGCCAAACTAGCATAGCAAAAGCGAGTAATACCAACAGTTGATGCAAGAATTTTATGTGACCGGTAAAATGAGTCATTGACAAAAATATCAACTCCTGATGATAATAATTCAGCAAACTTTGGACAGTTGGCAACTTCCTCTTTGAACTCAGTAAGATTTTCAAGAAGAATAATATCTGCTTTATTGAAGACTTCCATGTCTAGTGAATTGTTACAAGAAATGCACTGTACACTGACAACTTTGTATCGGAGAGCAGATGACAAGACATCTGACATAGAGAATACTATACATCAGTAATAACCTCAAGCATTGATATTCATATAACTCTTTCTTCTTCGTTTATATCATTAAAAATATTCCCAATGCTCTTCTACAGATACAAAGAAACATAAAGATCCTACATGTTAATGATATAATTCTCTTTTCTTTTTTTTCTTTTTTCTTTTTTGGGGTGGTAGAGCAACTATTTAAGAACTACATTACAGACAGGAAGGGCTTAAAAGCAATACCTGCCACAGATTCTGGAGAAAGAGATTTTGAATTAACATCTTTGCCCCAGTCACTCAAAAGAATTACTCTGGCCCCAATTTCATGTAAATACCTAATGGTGATAAGTGCATCCGAAACGGACTGAGAGCTTAGGTCTAGTTCTTCTCCAAGCAAGATGGTAGAATCAAATCTGACAAGAACAACTTTTGCGACAAGTTCCTCCCTAGGAAATCTTCTAAGAGTTTGTATGTTCGGAAACTCTAAGCTGTCACAGGCATAAGCCTAATGGAAAAATTCCAGTTAGGTACAACCATGAAAATTACATCCCAATCGCAATGAAACAAATTTTTGTTACTCAATGAATGCCGCCAAAAGCAAAACACACGCAAATCCAAAGTTATTCATTATATAATTTTTCTTAAAACTTCAAATACTTAAATACCTCGGATTCACGTAAGCTTTTAACATGATCTGCTGCTACCTTCGAACTACCTGCCAAGAAGGAAGCTGGAGCAACATGAGAAAAAAAGGAAGTATATATGCATAATTCTTTTGTTCTTTTTTCAGTCAAAACATTTAACCTGGCGAGAAAGATTGAGAGCAACGGTTATTTGGAGATACGGCGTCGTTTGCGATATGCAAACACGACTTTTTCTGAGGAAGCGACTTCGATCTACTACCAGTACCGCTTGAACAGTTGTAGAAGAAACTCAATTTGTTGAATGACAGAACTCCGTTATGTGCATTCAGCAGTTGAGACATCTTCTATGCCAATTTGAAACTGTAGGAGAGCTTTAACAACGAACAAACAAGGCGAATCACGGCTCAGTTATAAAATGCATGCATGAATTACTCAGAGTTTCTTCTTGAAGAAATTAATTAGAATTTGACATTGAACAAAATGAGTAAATGGAAAACTTTGTTTTGCATGAATTATTAAGTTAAATAAAAGCATTTCAAAGCATGAAATGAGTAAATGGAAAACTTTGTTTTGCATGAATTATTAAGTTAAATAAAAGCATTTCAAAGCATGAAATGAGGTGTGAGAGAGCACCCAGCGTTTATCTTCTACTACTGCCACTCTGCAACTTCGCTCCGCTTGTGGCCAAGTTCTGTCTAAAACTGCGTAGGTGAAGAAACGGTGCGTTTTAACCACTCTGGATATCCGATAACGGGAGTTCAATTCAAACCCCCTAATGTTTATTGTAGTTGATTTAATCCTTTTTAGTTTTAGAAATTTCACAAAATTCTATAAATTAATATTATTTAGTCGATAATGGTCAAATTGAGGGATTCTTTTAACTTCTAGCAAAAACCCTGCTTTTTTTTTTTTTATATTTATTGTTGGGCCGAATTCGATCTGGAGCGATAAAAATATTATTTCAAATAAGTTCTTAAAATGTACTAAAATAATACTTAAGGGCCATTCTATAATAAATTATGTGTTCTGTTTTGATAATCTCTATTATAAAATGAAAATAAAAGATCAAAAAATAAAATATATGAAAATGCTTATGATTATACAATTTTAGTATTCAATATAAACATTATAGTTGTTTGGTTAATCATTTTCATCAATTTTTTTCTAATCAATTTACCACTTTACATTCAATTAATATTAAAGAAAAATAAACGAAAATAATATTGGATCCATTCATGACTACATTTTGCATTTTTCAGTTTATCCATATGTAATAAAACTATCACCTCACATTGGTTACCATATATTGCATCTATTTGATTATAATGATGATGATCATCACAATTAAAAATAAAACTAACAATGATAATTTTTGTTACGCCCCAAACTAAACTAAAGTAGTAATGGATAATTGCAAAAACGAGAGTGCAATTACAATAATTCAAACTCCTATCATCACACCTTGCCTCCACCTTCCATTTAACTATAGAGTGGGGTTATTTGCACCCAAAACAGTACTATGAACGTTCATGATTTTATAAAAGATTTTATTCTAATAATTATAAAAATTGAAATTACTTAAATAGACATAAAATAACATAAATTCTCATCTCTCTTTTTCCATTATTCAAGAACTCTAATCTCTCGTAATTACAATTATCCAAATGATTTTTAAGTTGACAAGGAGTGTTTATCAAACTCATTCGTTGACACAACATCTTTAATGAGCAACACTCATTAACTTAAGATTCTTTAACAATTTATGTTCATCAGCTCGTGTTTAACAATTAGTGCTCATCGACTAATCTTTAACAATTGACATTCATCACCTCGACATGTTTGGCGAGTATTCTCTATCAACGTGTCAACCATTTAATCTAACAAATTTGAAAGGGTACATTTCATCTTTTGATGTTGAACTTTGCCACATGAAAAAGTTAAGGTTTTGGTCAAAACTAAAACAACCCCTTGAAATTGGGTTATTTCCTCCCATTTCTAATATTTTTATGAAGTTGATAGACAAGTAAGATGTAAAAATATATATGCAAAAAGAGTTGATGGTAAAAACCCTTCTCAAAATTTTACTCTATTTGTACTTAGAAATATCAGTGTAAAGAGATTTTTTTTTAATAAGTAATTTGGTAAAAGAATAAGCGTAAGGGTATTTGAACCTCTAAAATTCTTTTATATAACCAGTTTTTTAATAAAATTTATAATACTAAATTATCCTTGAATAAAATTACTTTAAAAGATTTTCAGTTCTCCATAATTTTTTCTTCTTTCTCTTTTGTTATGAACATATTCTTAGATGTGCAAATGTATTATAAAAGTATATGTAATTTAAAAGAAGTTAAATAAATATGATGACTCCCAATTTCATAAATTTAATATTTATTTATTAGATTAAACAAAATCATATAATTAAAATTATAGTTTTTCTTTAAAAACTTTTATCAACTAAAAGTCAACTATTTTTGTTGATTAAAATATAACATAAAGAAAAAACACTAGCCAATAACCTGCACACAAACACAAAACAAAATTAGGAATCTTGAAATTCAACTTTAATTTTCATCAAGAAAAATGAAGAGATAATTCAAGTTTAATAAGTTTTGATTTTGTATAGGGTAATTTTTAGGTTTCAAAGGAGTTTGTGAATTAAATATTCACTTTTCATTTTTGAGAAAAGGGTGTAGAGAGGAGTTTTAAAGGTTAAAATAGCCCCACCCAAAAAATAATTAAGAGGATTTGTTTTAAAATTATAAGGACTAAGTTAATAATCATAAACTTTTGGGATTAAAAGAAAAGTAGGGAATTTCATTACCTGGATTACTAGGACAGTGCGACATCGTTTCAGGGAAGTAAACGAACAAAGCTGTTTTACTCCGGTCCAGTCCAGTGAGAGCCACGATCCCTGGCTTTGGTGTTTCCACCGACTACGCTAAGCAATCCGCGCAACTTCAGGGATCAGAAAATCAGCGATGGGTGTAGGCTTCGTTGTCGGCGTTTTTGGAGTTCTAATTCTTGCTCACGCCGCTTATTCAACCGTCCAATGTAATCACATCGCCGAACATCTAATACGCGAGATGTATATATTTCTGTGATTTGACTCTTGATTTGATTTGGTTGCAGATAGAGGTTTGTTGAAGATTATGGAAGAGGAGTTCTCAGGGCCTCCATTCAATGTCAGTATTGGTTCTTAGTCTGTTGATTGTTTTGGGCTAATTTAGCTAACTAGGTTTACTGTAGTTATCTATTTATTTATTTTTGTGAGAATTCAGGTGGTGGTTGAGTTGCTTCTAGGGTTAGTCTTGTGTATGTGGGCGGCGCTAACGGTGCCGGGGAAGTTTCTGTCAATACATCCGGATTCTGATGATAATAGGTATGCTGATTTAGACTCTTTCAATCAATTTTGTATTCAATTGAACTTGGAATACTCTCTCTCTCTCTCTCTCTCTCTCTCTCTCTCTCTATATATATATATATATATATATATATATAT
>JANKKB010012219.1:30352-47345 GCA_026225775.1 Bursera palmeri
TAATACTCTCTCTCTCTCTCTCTCTCTCTCTCTCTCTATATATATATATATATATATATATATATATATATATATGGTTTTCAGGCACTGTCATTATTTAGTCTATGCATTCTGTGTTTAGAAACGTTTGCATTATGCAGCTTTGATTCTTGCTTTTGCAAACTAATGCTAGGTCATTCGTTTGCGAAGTTTTTACAGAATTAAGATTGAAGAATTGTACTGTTATATGATCTGTGCTATTAGAATTCTGAGTTTGGCTGTTGTTGTTGCATTTATATGAATTAGATTTAAGCAGCATTTTATGGAGTTTGTGCAGTGTATCATCTATTTTGCATTAGACATGATGGAACATGATAATTACCCTCGGGAAGTTCTATTCTTTAGAGAGATGTTTGGTTGTTATAATGATATAATTCTGGACCTTGAATTACACCCAAATTGAGCCCTTTTTATTCAGTTTGCTCATTGTGTTATTTATTCACATTAAAGATGATGGAAGGTGATATCTCTCATGAAATATAACACTTGTGGATTGATTTGATGAGGCCCATTTCAATGCTGATGCTATCATAAATGAGTGTTGTTAGCGCTATTTTTAGCATATAATTATCCACAGTAGCAACGTTTTGTTACTTTTGTTGTTGAACGCTCATACTTTATGAAGTTGAACACAAATGAAGAAAGTATTTATTATGCAGCAAAAACTGGCTAGTTTATTGCCTTCACTTTGTCTTATAGTATTAATGGTCCATTAGCATGGGGTGCCTTATCAATTTCTTGGTGTATGATGGATATTGGTAAACTGGATGCAGACATCTCTGCCTTGTGTGGCAAAATTTGAGTCTGTATCCAAATATAGGAACAGATCACATGCATTTAGAAATGGCTGAGATGTCCTAGAGGGTTTATACATTGTTATGGGTTAGTTAATCTTTTAATGTGTATGCATACTTTCTGTATAAGTATTGAGTTTTTTCCTAGGTTGCCTAAGTCATTTGAATTGACAGTAAATTGTCCCTGAGAAAAAATTTTGGTTGTTGGGAGCAAATCGACCCATAAATTGCAGTTTTGGAATCTGAAGAGTTGAGATTTCCTACCTATTTCAAGTCTCCAGTTTCGTCTGAAAATAAAAATTAAATTAAAAGAATATCTACAGAGTTGGAAAAACAAAAAATTTTGACTACTTGTTAGTAGGCAAGTACCATGCAACTTTAAAACAAGATTTTGACTAACTTGTTAGTTGGTAACAATGTACTAAAAAGCGCTAGGCGCTCCTAGGGCGGCAGCCCGGGGCCTAGGCGGGGACTAGGCGGGGCTTAGAAATTAGGTTAAAGTTTAAACATTTGGGGGGGTTTAAGTGAACTTATAGAAGGTTTGGGGGTTATATGAAATATTTTGGGGGTTAAAGGTTAAAAAATTGAAGTTTGGGGTTTTAAAAACTAAAGTTATTAACAGACCCCAAACGACGTCGTTTTGGGCTTATATAAAAAAACTCCTATACACCCAAAACGATGTCGTTTGGGTGTTTTATTTAAAAAAAAAAAACCCTAAAACCCTAACCCTAACACTTCAATCTCCAGCCGCCACATCCACCTCCTACCCCCGCCTACCCCAGCCTACCCTGCCCTCCAGCCGTCACATCCACCTCCTACCCCCGCCTACCTAGCCTACCCTGCCCAGTCGCCGATCGACAGTTCCCATTCTGCCGGCCGCCTAGACTCGGCGCCTATCCCATATTCCGGGNCGTCACCCCTCCGCCTAGCGCCTTGTCTCCGGCGGCCGCCTTTTAGATCACTGGTTGGTAAGCATCATGACCACTAAACTGAATCTTTTTCTACACAAATTGTTTAGCGAAGTTCAGAAAACAACTCAAATTTTAAGGGGACGATTTTAAAAATAACTATGTTTTTTAAAAACTTAAATGTCATGACCACAAACCAACAAATAGAGAGGACGATAGATTTTTTTGCTTTTGGTCTAGATTCTTTTTGCTTTCGGTCTTTATCACTCCATAGCTTGATAACTCTTTTTGGGTTCTCAAGTTGTTAGTCTTGGCCACTCAACAGTAAAAGAGACCTGTAAGTCTATCAATTTGTGGTAAGGACATCTAAAGTTTTACAAAAGGAGATTACCGCTTAATTTTGGTTATTTTTAAATTATCCCAGTTGTTTACATAAAATGTGCTTATATGGAATGCGAAGACCTAGAGGGCCTTAGAAATCATCATGACCTTACAGTTTTTGAAATTTCCATGCACTCACTACTTACTCCAGCCTATATGTTGGTAACCTGGTGATCCAAAACGGCTTGGATTCAACCTCTAATTGGAGTGTTTACCAACCAATCCTAACTTGCATAAACCACCATTAAAANACCATTAAAACACTTCCAAAATATCAACACAAGATAGCTCTCAACTTCCTTAAACTTCACAACAATTTCTTTTTCAATTTCCAACTCATTCAACACAAGAACATTAAGGAGTAATAACAAGAAAACTTACAAAGATAAATGCTAATATTGCCTTCAAGCATAAAGGATTGCTCCACCAACTTGAAGCTCCAAGCATAAAAGACAAGTTTACCAACTTGGAGGTTCCACCACCAATCCCTTGGCAAGGAATGGATAAAGGAAGAAAAAGAGAGGTTTTCTCTCAACAANCCTGTGGGTTCGACATCCGATTTTTAATCACTATATTACTTGATACGATTCTGTACACTTGCAGAAAATATCCATCAACAATTTCTTCTTCAATTTCCAACTCATTCAACATAAGAACATTAAGGAGTAATAACAAGAAAACTTACAAAGATAAATGTCAATATTACCTTCAAGCATAAAGGATTGCTTCACCAACTTGAAGCTCTAAGCATAAAAGACAAGTATACCAACTTGGAGGTTCCACCACCAATCCCTTGGCAAGGAATGAATAAAGGAAGAAAAAGAGAGGTTTTCTCTCAACAACACAATGTGTCAAACTTTTCTATTTCATTATCTAATGTTCATTACATTAAGGATAGCCTTATATAAGAGGCTTTACAACAATTCACGGACAAAAATACTCCAAGACAGAAATGAAGGTCCAAAAACCAGAGGTATAAAAATGAAGGTTCAAAACAGTAAAAAATAAAGGTTCAGGACAGTCATTTTGAAATGAAGGTCCAGGACAGTCATTTTGAAATGACGGTCCAGGACAGTCATTTTGAAATGATGGTNACGGTTCAAAAACCAGAGGCTTCAGATTTGTCCGAAATTTGCCAAATTTGACTAAGGCAAAAAGGATCCAAAATGAAGCTTAAGGCTTCCTAAGGCACTCCTACATACATTTAAAGACAATTACAACTAAAACAACATAAATACAACAAATTTAACTTAAATACATCATGGAACTCAACATCTCAGGAGGCGATACAATCCAACTAATTAGGGCTTAGATGGATTATATTGCATCCCATGATTGAGTTAGGGTTCAGTGAACTTATTTGGATTTGAAGGAGGGGCATGCTTGGACTTGAGGTTGTTGGAGCTTGAGACAAGGCTTGCGGATTCGGATCACCTAGGTTAATGTGAACATCCACTTCAAGGAAATGATATGGTATCATAACATAATTTTGGTAACATAAAGCATTATATTGGCAACATCATCGTCAAGGTAGTAAATGAAATATGAATTATTCACAACATCATTTCATTGTTATACGATATGTGATTAGTAAATTGTAAAATTTGATGATTTAAGTACTACTTTCTATTTCTCTATTATTTTGGGAAGTGGCTATAGCTTGATGCATTTGGATGAAGGTGCAAACCTGCGCTCTTGATGACAAATGTGACAAGAATATATATATATATATATATATATATATATATATATATATAGTTTGCTAAGTAAATATCTTGGTAGTTTCTCTTGATTCTCCTTAGTGTTCAGTATTGCAAAATGGCAGCTGATGTGAATGCTAGTTAATTTTTTTTTTTTTTAAATAATTTTTGGATTACTGACGTAAGGATCTGTATATTCTTGAATGCAGGATGGTTTCTTTACCAGGCAACTTAGAATTTATGATCTTCAACCATCGTGGGAAAGCTTTTCCTTCAGAAATAGATATGAAGCTGAAATACTGAGGCAGTTTCATTCAAATTAGACAACTTTTATGAGGCTTATTTGAGGATATATTGTTTTTGGGATGTTTGTAAAATTTGTAAAAGGATGGGTGAAGGCATTTTGGGCATTCTGTTCCTTTGTTATAGTTATTTGGGATGTTAGTTTGTCTGCTTGCCGTTACCTGTTTTTTACAGGGAATTTCATTGAGATTTGTGTAGAACAGAGTCTGCATCGATCATGAGGTGCTGGATGCTGGAAAGAATTGAACAAATATCTTTATCCGCACTAAAATTTATCTCTTAAGCTGGCAGATGGTTGGCAACTTTTTATTATTCCAGGCATTCATCAGGGCATGCTATAATAATTACAAGGCTGTCTAGCATCTGCATTCAATATACAGACACATCTGTATTCAATATTCAGACGGTCTCATTTGCTACAGACATACAGCTAGCAACTGCGGCTGGTGGTTGTAAATGCGAGACCATTTGAGCTTCCACTTTTAGTGGATAGCCAATACCAATTCGAAGCGTTCATCTGGTGACAAAAATATCAACACGAAGTAATTGGATTGGTGGACTCTATAATTAATGCCTCAGTATGTTCTGACTAGAAGCACTGAAAATTTCCAACCAGGCAACTATTTGTTTGAGCTGTTGAGCAGAAGGATAAGAAAGACGATTGAATAATGCAGTAGAAGACAAGATTCAGCTGAACACAATAAATATGATTATGGCTGCACAGAGGCAGAGATCAAACCAGATGCATGCATCATTGCAGCAGAGCCATGCTGATACATGACTTTTAGAGTTATCTATTCCAGGTTTCACATCATCCAACCGTATAATGCTCAACTCCTGCACGATCCAACTGCGACAACCCGGCAGAAAATCGCTTTCTTCTTTTGGCTCCAGCCGCCGAACTTTTTTAGTGGTCTTGATTCTTACAATGCTCGCTGAATACCAACCACTGCAAACTCAATATATAGTGCACCACAAATTGAGGGAGTTTTAACATTATATACATATACGAGAATGGCTGAAATTATAGGACATTGAAAATTGTGTTTTTCTTATTTTTAATTTTTTCCATTATGGTCACCGTATTAACATTGTTGGAGGCTGGGACCTTAGCATCATTATTCTCAATTACATGAATGAAACTTAAAAGAAGAAGACTCCAAGAACAAACCTAATATAATTCTTTCCATCACCACTAAAATCCAATTAATGCAATCTATTTCTTAACCTCACATATCTGGGGAGAAAAGCCAAGTAGATGACTATAAGGGCTTCTCAGCTGTGAGACATCATGGACCACAATCATAATTGCCGAATGGCCAATCTCCTAACCTTTCTATATTTATACCCAGCAGAAGTTTCACATTAGACAAGAAAGATCTACAGCAGAAACAGTTCAAGTTTAGTGAAGAAGAAGGATGAAAACGAAGAGCTTAAAGCACATGGATCAGGGTAAAAACAACTGGAGCAATAACTGCTCCTTTTTCTGGGGAAAGAATACAATGAAGCAGTTACACAAGTGTTTTCTCCACCTTTTCAGGCGGCAAACCAGAGATTGCAAAAGAATCAGAAGCACAGACGACTTTGGAACTGTGAAGGAGGGGCATTTTTCCGTTCTTGTGCTCAGCAACGGTGAGCCCCGGAAATTTTATGTTGCATTGAGATATCTTGCACATCCATCTTTTATCAAGTTACTAAATGCAGCAGAAGAAGAATTTGGATTCAATCAAAAGGGTGTATTAATCATCCCATGTGAAGCAAGTGAACTTCAAAGAATCCTGTCATAAAGCGCATTGGAAAAATGGAAACATACAGATGCATATAGGTATGTGCATTGTTCAGCAGGAAAATGAATCGAAAAGCTCCTTCCTGAAAAATGGTCATATAACAGCATATTCATTGTTTTCAAATCATACCACATTCGTATATGCCTAATATACCTAATATCCAACAATATTCTATTACTATAAGGAAACATTTTCGCTGGGTAAAACAAGAAATATTATATAAACCACCTGTAAAACAATTCGTTTCTAATAACTGGAAGTGGTGGATTGGCATCTACACAGTCCCTATACCTACTGACTAAATTCAAGTATCTTAAAAAGGCTTTCTAATCCAAGGATATGAAGCAATATTCCCTCCTCTTATACTGAAAGACAGTGTGCTATGTGTTTGCATTAGGTTCGTCCATACCAGCATCACAAAAAAGCCTCAATCAATCTTGGGTAATCTTGCCACCTTTTCAGGACATCATGGCCTGAGTTATACTTAGGACAAGGGTCATATAACAGTATTTTCAAGCCTTCAATAACCTTGTCCTAGTTTTGCAAGAAATGCTTCTTTTATAGTATGGTAAAAATCGCATATTTTATCTTATTTTGTTTCTTGCACTAATAACAAAATGATAAAACATGCTTAGGAGGCATAGCTTATTGGTACGTATCTTATCAGATATCAAAGAGAGAAATAGCAGCGAATACCAGAAGAACATATTTCAATGTATCCATACAACAACACAAGAATCTGTAAAATTACAACATCAGATGGTCAAAAGAGCAAAACTTTCATTTTCAAAGAATCAGTCTACACTAGAGCCAGAGAAACTTTAAAATGAACACTCACATACCTAATACAATTGTTAGAGTGGGACGGCAAGGGAATCCGAACAGAACTCGCTTAATATCAATTCCAGAGAGAAAGTGCCCCTAAAGTAAGACATCCATAGCCGGCCACTTCTAGCACCAATTCCTAAACTAAAGAAGATTTCTACTTGAGCAGGCCAGTCGTTAACTATTTTACAACTGAGTGAGTTCTTGTGGGTTTTCTATAGATTGTCTAAGAATATACTCAGCTCTTCTCTTCTTGTCATCCTTCTCATCATCCCGCCCAAATGATGGGCTTCTCCCGCCCCCCTTCTTCTGAAGACTCGTATCCAGAAATTCACCTAAAAATTTCTTTCCAGTTCTAAATTTAAAATGAACAGGAGGCCTTTTTACAGGAAGACTCTTCTTCTCACCCTCTCCATCATCACACAGCCCACTATCCTTCACTGCTTCAATGGCAGGACCAAATGCCTCCATTACAGAAACATTATTTCCCTCAAGCACTTGCCCCTTAAGCTTAGCCGGCAAAACTACAGGAGAAACATCTTTCTCTCCGGATTGCCATGGCCTGGCAAGAAATGCATTATTTCCAGTTTCTTGTGATTCATCCTTCTCATAATTGTGTCTCCCTGAGGTCGAAGCTCCTGTTTCACCATTCGAATTTGACACCAAACTCTGCTGCAAACTCAACAAAGCCATCTCTGCCTTTCTTCTCTGCCTTGCTTGCTCAATCTTATCAGCACGAGGATCTGACTTCCTCTCATTCCACATTGGCGTGTAAATATATGTATGAGGATCCGGAAAAGCTGGCAACCACGATGGAATATGCTTTGGTGGTGTTTCATTCATCTCCTCAAAACTCGGTATCAATCTTCTACTCCTACTAACGGGAAACTGTGGAACTGGCTGCGCAAAAGGGATTTCGTCGGTGGATTCCACAAACTCTGTTATCTCCCTCACCGTGCCCGACGCCACAAGACATTTACCAATCTCTGATGCACCCGAAAACCCATTCAATGCTCTTAAATCTTCTAATCCACTAACTAGATCGAACAAATTGGATTGCGTTCTTCCCGCTAAGTTGGCATGAAAACCGGAATTTTTACCCCAGTCACAAAGGAATCTGACAGCAATATCTGCGAGGGTATCCAATGCTGATTCCTTGACGCCTTCAAATCCCACGCTCTCGCATATCTGTGCCACCGCGATTTTCGACACTGCTCGACCAAAGTCTTCAGCTGCAGCTCTTCTCGATAACGAGTCGCTCTTAAATTCGCTCTTTGTGTTGCTCTCTCCACCTCCATGGCTCATATTCAAAACCTCATATCAAAATTAGGGTTTATCTCATTCTCTCCTTATTCACCCCATTAACACCCCACTCTTCGTGGCAACGACAACCCCATGAATTATGAAACACCCATTAAATAACAATTCATGTTCTCCTCTCCTACCGTTTCTCAGCCAACAAACAAACAAACGGAAAAAATATAGACAGTCGAAAAAGATAACCAGAAACCCTAGAATACTACAAAATTTGAAAATCTTAACACAAATACAAGCGAATAAATAACCAAAGAATTATCTCTCAACATAAATGGTAATACATCGGAAGCTAATTCGTAATTCAAGAACTCAATTGAAATTGAAGCACAGTGTGCACAAAATAAATCATAAAAGTGTTAAAAAAAAAAAACCCCTAAAAGATATGAATTTGAAATTTGTGATAAAAGAGTTCAGGGGGAAATGGAGGGAATTTTGAGAAACTTTAAAAACCCTTCTAAGACCCAAGGAGGAGGAAGTGGATCGAGAGAGAAGTTAAAGAAGAGGTTAGGAGATGAGCCAGTGAGGCCGATGATGCGAGCTATTGGGGTTTATTTATAAACTAATTTACCCAATCAGATCACGAAATGTTTCTTTTTGATAATCATACGCAGGAGTGGAGCTTACTTTACAACTCGCTACAGTAATGGGCCGGGCTTTGTGCTATTTGGGCCAGGGGGATTTTTCTCAGTTCCCAATCATGTGGGCAATATTTTAGTGGTTCTAAATGTAGCCCTCTTGTTTGCCACGCACCTAGAACTTGAAGTACAATGAGTAAAATGACAAATATAACAAAACGCAAAATTAATTTTATAAACACCAATAAATATAAGAAAGAGACGTGGTAAAGGTAAAAATAGAAATTCAAGTTTTTTTTTTAGTAGAATAATTAAAAGGATAACAATAGAAAAATTTAATGGGAAATTAAGATGATTATTCTTGAAAAAAAAAAGGAATTTGTAGAGTAACCATAAAGCTAAGGCAATCATCTTAAAATTTTTAATCTTAATCCCAATTTTAAAAATTATTTAATTTGTAAAAACTGAGTGGAGTGTACCTAAAAGGGGGTACTTAGGATGTACTTGAGTGTACTTAGCAGCACTCAAATAAATAGAACGGATAAGCCGATAAGAGAAGAGTCACAGGCGTAGGTGGTGAAAGAATGGAGAAATACTTTGGAAATGCTTACAGAGGAGACCCGGGTGTGCCGCATGCGGACCCGGAACGATTCGTTAACATATGGATCGGATCCTTAGCTTTCTCTGCTCTCACTTGGAACAGTCCCTACTTGTGGCAGCTTTCCAATCAATTCAAGTAACCTTTTCTTTATCTTCGTTTTAAATCTTTTATTCCAAATTCATTTCAAGGTTACACTTTTGTTTTATTTATTCTTTAGGCTTTGTTTGGCTTGCCTGTAAAGATCCTTGCTTGAATGGGTATTGGTTATTTATTTATTTTTGGCTTGCTTAAACGGTGCTTTAGGAGTTGTGGGTTTCGTTTAAGTGATTTAACTAAAAGGAGGTGAAATGCCCGTTTAATTTCATGTTTGATTTGCTTAATGGCTATGATGTTGTGATTTATGCCAAAACTTTTTATGCTTTAGAGACTCGGATAACTTAATTCGAGGGAAAATTTTGTAGCTATGGGAGAAATTCTAAACATTTTCTCCTTTCTTTCTTTGTTAAATTTTATTGATTTTCCTCGAGAATTAGTCCGTCAAACTTTCATAAATTTATGCAACTTTTTGGGTTTTCTAATGAGTTTTTAAGGGAGGATCATAAAAATTTTCGAAAGTTCGCGAGTTCCCTTTATTTTTCAAACTAGAACGGTTAGGTGCAATAAACTAAGTGAAGTGGTTGGATTTTGCGGGCTGTTCCAACCACCGCTGGGTTTATATATGTAAGCATATTTACATAGGGTCAGGATACCGTGGCTTATTTTTTTCACTTAATTTCACGCACTAGTTGATACTTATTGATTTACTATAGTGAAAAAAGTAATTTAAAAAATAATTTTCTTAATACCAATTTAGTAACTCTTTTCACCTTTAGATTAAAAAAATGAATGACTATCAAGTATGTGAAATTAAATTACAATAACCTGAGCATATAGATATATAAAAAATTATGATATTGTCAAATTTCTATGTTTTTATTCCTTCAAATAGCTTATAAGATATGAATTTTGTGTCATATCATATTCTCATTTTACAAAAATAAGAAATAAAAAAAATAAAGATTGTAATTAAAATGGTTTTCTTGTATTTTCTGCTCGAATTATTTAACCCTTGGCATAAGCTTAAAAGAGTGAATTTGGATGTAGAGAACTGATGAGCAGGGATTCTCTACACCTTTTTTTTTTTTTTTTTAATATATATATTTCTCTGCAGNTTCTCTACACCTTTTTTTTTTTTTTTTTAATATATATAGTTCTCTGCAGTTGGCCCTTTGCTACCTGGGATTTTATTTGGCATTCATAAAGTACTGAGCTATTGTTGATAAAATCATGTGGTTGATGATGTTTGAAAATGTCCTAGTAGTTATCACTGATTACATTGAAAAGAAACAATGGCCAGAAATATGAGAGTTTTTAAGTTATAAAGAAAGGGACTTATTATATTCTAGACAACGTCATAGCAATGCCTGGTAAAAGAGTTTCTACATTTTAATAGTTTCTGTGATTGCTTGCATCTTAATCCTAGGTTTTTGAATATTCTGTTTGTACATGTGGTGGGTGTGTCTTGCTGCTATGGGTTGCCAATATTATGTGTGTCATGGTTCTGCTTTCTTTTCCGTTCTTCAGATTCTGAGAGTGAATGTACATAGAATTCTTAAGATTTTGCTTGCTCAACTTTTTGTTGTGTTTTCTTTTGCTGCTTTAACCCTGTAAGATAGCGTTTGTTGTTCTTGGATACTGCTCCTCATCTGTGGGAGAAAAGAGTTGATTCTGTTATCGTCTCACATTTTTGAATTACTTATATTGGCAGTTGGCATGACAAGGCAATGTTATTCGAGCAGTACCACTGGAAGAAAGCTATGGCAAAGAATCAGCCTTACAAATTTAAGGTCTGTTGTTTGGCTTCTCTTAAGCTAAAATCTCATGAAATTTATAAGCAAAGTACTGATGTCCTGTTCATTACTATGATGAGTGGAAATTCTATGCTCTCATGTTGTTCTTTTTGTTTTTTGTCTCTTCCAGTGGAACGAGTACATGGACAAGAAACACCGGAAGTCGTATTATTTCAACTGGCCTGTCTACTTCCCTTAGGCTTTCCTGTTAAATAAGAATGCTTTCTGATAGGTATTTTGGACAATGAACCTTGTAGCTTGCCTTGAAAAATGTTTGTGCACCCCCTTCTGTCATCCGTCGCCCGTAGCCTCATTATGCTGGACTGGGAGCCTATCAATCAATATCAGGAAATTTTGTTTGTTACTATTTCTAATGATTCCAGTGAGGCAGCGTGTCCATTTGATGCCAATTTAGTATTAATTAAACTAAAGATGGGTGCTTGTTTTTTTTCACATTTATTTTCAAAAAAATTGACAGCAGACTGTGGAAGAACATTTCATTCGGGTGCCTATGTACTCTTGGGAAAATCTCCATCTTTGACACTGTTGGATATCATTTTTATCTGTGATTTGAATATAACTTATAGAACTGGGGGAAAGGAATAGAGTTGAAGGCATGTTTAGTTATTACTGGCCAACCATAAGCCAAAATACAAGTGGCCGAATCATTGTTCTAACACAGATAAACAAGGGCCTAAACACCCAGAGTTGTTTCTATTCATTATTTTCTACTTGTTTTCTATCTGAGCAAAAATTGATGGTTTTCTCAATCCTCCTGTTCTGGGTTAATTTTATATATTCAAAAATATTTTTATTGAAAATATTAAAATTTCTTTTGATAAACATAATTTTTATCATACCTGAACTTTAAATGTATATATGTGATAAGATTTTAATGGGAAAAATTATATTGATCCTCCTAAATAAATTTTGATAAAATATTTAATTTCATATTTTTATTAAATTAATATTTATTTTATAAAAATTTATATTTATATTTAATAAAAATTTGAAATTAAGTTTTTTTTTTTTTAAATTTAACCGGGTTCAGAGTAAATATCCGGATTTTAAGTTGGATAAATATTAAGAAAGGCTCATTTAGTGATAAACAAGATAAAGAAAACAAATGTTGACATGAATTTGTAAGAATATTATAAGTATATATTAAAAATAAAATTTTAATTATTTCCAATATTTGCTTTGTTCATTAAATTCCTATCTTGAAGTAAAACTAAATGACCAGTAAAATTTAATCTTCATTCACAATTTGATCCCATGAAGAGTTGCTTTTCTGCATCTTGGTTCCTTTGAAGAGTCTTGTTTACGTTAAATTCTCGGCGTTTGTTGGTCGTCTCACGTACGCTAAATCCATTATCTTATCCAAAAATTAATTAAAAATCACTATCGATTGTACGGGTCCCTCCCAGGAAGAAAGGGGAACCATGGCGTTTGTGCAACTTCCTTGTTCATCTCTAACTTTCAGAACTACTCCACGTTGTGTGTTCTCAGAACCCAGCAGACCATCATCGAATCTGTCTTTGCCAACCTCTTCAAATCATAAAACAACTAAATTTGGCAACTGGGTCGCCAAGTTTAGCTCCAAATCTTTGAGCTTCTTGCTCGCTGGGGCTCTATCACTTGGTTTATCTCTCACTGGTAAGTGAATATACCACTTCTCGCTTGTGGGTGATTCATATGGTTTGCATTTGATTAAAAGTTATTTAATTTTTACTTTGGATTTTTTTTTTTTTTTTTATTTGGATGTAAGGCAACAGACTGAAAATAGAAAAAAATCTAAACTTTGTAGGAGTTGAAATTTCGGAAGCAAAAGTTGGGGTTAACAAGCCAGAATTGCTTCCTAGATCATTCACTCCCGTCATTGATGTAGCCGGTTTCCTCTCCGAGGGGCAGGTGTGTTTGCTTTTGTTTATTTATGATTTAGAATTTGTTATACTTCAGACATTCTCTGTAATTTTCTGGTTTGGTGGATTGTTGTTTATTTACTTAAAATGCATTGAATGTAATTGGTATTGCATTTTTATTTATGCTAAAGTCTAAAGCAGTGGTTTTTAGATAGAGCGACTTTTAATTTATTCTTTTTATTTTTACATTCTCCGCATTTTATTATGAGTTCTAATTTATTTGGCAATAAGTTTGTCATAGTCACTTGCCTTATTGCCTCTTTTTCGTCTTAGTCACTTGCTTTATTGCCTCTTTTTCTTTTTTTTTTCTTCTTGTCTTACTTAGTCTGGTTAATTTCTACTTGGTATAAGAGCTGTTGCTTTTCAGGCATATTGAATTCTTTGTAATCAAGAATGTCTTTTAACACAATATTGTTCATGGATCTCCTGCTGATGCTTGAGTTTTAGTTCAGGTTATTTTGTTAAAATATTGAAGAAACTCAGACTGAGTGAGTCATTATAATGTATTCCAATTTTTACAGTTACTCTTGATCTTCATTTAGCTGTTGAGAAAATGGCAAGACAAGTTTAAGTATATTATGCTTTGCGATTATGGTTGGTAGTCAAAGATGATTATGGTTGTTAGTCAAAGATGCAAGCTTGCATCAAAATGAGGGGGATAAAAGCCTCATAATAATTTGTGGTTGTTCAAATTGATCAGGCATCTGAGTATAATTTATAGTTGTTTTTCCATATATTCAAAGCTAAATGAATATTTTAAGTAGATCTCATATAGAGAAAACCAAGATACTGATCTGAGCTATATCTTATTCAGTTGGTAGACATTACTCATAATCCTACAAGTAGTGACCACAGCTTTTGCCAACAACGACCTGACAATGTTCTAGAATCTATGTTTTATCTACAGGCAGCACATTGTTGTCCTTTTAGTCAATATGATCTGTTTCTGTTTGAACATAAGATCAATTGAAGAAAATAGGCTAAATTGCTAAACCCTGAATGGTTAGTTTGCAGGAGAGAAGAATTGCACAGGAAATTGCTGAAATTGAAAAGGATACTGGATACAAGTTAAGGGTCTTAGCTCAGAATTATCCCGAAACACCAGGTGTGCTTTATATAACTCTTGTCACTCCCTTTTCAAAATTTTCGTCTCTCTATCATAAGTTTCAATGGAATTACTAAAGTTGTTTCCTACATGTTGCAGGGCTGGCGATTAAAGATTTTTGGCAAGTAGACGATAGAACTATTGTTTTTGTTGCTGACCCCACCTTTGGTAAGGGATATGCCATCTCTTTTGACTAACTCAGGCTCAGCCATTGATGACTTATAGTTGCAGGTTTTTTTGACCAGGCAATATATTAAATTTCAATGTCGGGGCTTCCATCGATCTTGACATCCCACGCAGCTTCTGGAGCCGGTTGGCAGGGAAATATGGAAACATCTTCTACTGGAAAGAGAAGGTGATGTTCCTTTGCTGCCTGGAGAGCCATTTTTGTTGAAATGTTGTTTGGGTCATTCCAGAATAATTAGATATGAGATATATATTTTAATCAAATATTGGCTGAAACAGGGAGAAGATGCATCTATTGAAGCTGCAGTAATGGCAATATCTAATTGCCTGAGAGAACCTGTGGGTCCAAATAATTGCTCTGAGGTCAAATAAAGCTAACATGATTCTACAGGCAAGATTTACTTGATTCATTCTCGGTGACAATTTGTGAATATCGTGTAATTCTTTCAAGATTTTCATAACTGGGAGGGTATGCTATGTGATATTCAATACAGTGGCAAAGAAATGTGATTTTTACCTTCTTTTGCTCTGCAGTGAGTACTTTCTTGTATATCCAAGGAGTCATATATTGTTTTCTGAATCAAAATTAGAGCAGGAAACTGGGTTGCTGGTAGAAATTTGTAAAAGCAAACAATCTAAGAGCGGAGAATTTTTGCCTAAAGTTTTTCAGATACTGAAGTGTATATTGAACATTCTAGAAGGATTGCAGGACTAAGATTCATTTATTAGTGAGAGTTTCTACTATGTATTGTCCCTTGAAAAGTAAAATTATTATTATCATTATTGTTGGTTAGGGGCAGTTCCTCACTAAGGTCCCAAACCTGGGAATTATTGGAGTAACCAAGAAGTGTTTGGGTTTGCAACTGGCAATGTTTATTAACTTCTAGCAATTACTTATCACTCACTGCAACTCCTATTTTCTTCTACGGTTTGTTCTATCAACATTGTATTAGTTTAACATTCCAGATGAAATTCCATCACAATGCAAACAAATAAATAAAAAAAAAGGCTGAAGAACAACACTTTCTTAATGCCTTTACAGACTTCTAACTCTGATTGTGGGATGAAAATACAACAGGGAAGGCCGGACAGATGTCCGAGCCAACCAGAGAAGTGGATGCATGAAGAGCATTTAGATTATTTAAATTGTAAATTATCTATCATCTAACTTCAAAATAAATAAATTATTTAATATTAATAAGATAGAATGGGTTATATGCACCATAAATGTACTCTAGGCACCTAAAATTTAATATATATGTTTTTTTTAAATGTGATATTATATATACCCAAGTATGTTCTACACACTTCAAATTTAATAAAAAAAATTAAATTACTAAATCAACTTTGAAATAAATTACCATTTAAAACATAGTAAAATCACGCTGTGAATGGAGAAAAGGACATGGTAAGAGAGAAATTTCTACACAAAGTAAGGTAATTTTGAGTAGCAAGCAAAGATCATCTTGGTAAACAAGGGTAAGCTAAATTTTATTAAACGAAATTCAATAAAATATTAATATTTTATTATTCAAAGGGGTGTATTGAGTAGAAATAAGCTAGGTTATTTTAGAAATAAGGTGGATAGAGTATATTTAGTCGTTCATGTAGTCTCACCCTATTAATAATCATGGTATTGAATTTCATTCTCAATCTTATAATATTTAATTAGAGGTTATCATAAAGTTTTAGGCTATTATTTACTTAATTTCTTATACATTTTTTTTATAATCATTGATCCACTACAATTTAATAATTGTAAAACAAAGGTAAAAAAATACAGTTATTTTTATACCAATTCACAATTAAATTCTATCGAATCAATGGTTGTAGAGGGAGCATAAGAAATTAAGTAAAAAATAATAATAATAAAGTTACAATAACCTTGACCCTATGACAAATCTGACTCATTTTTCATTGATACATAAAACCTCATTATATATCATAATTTTTTTTTAATTGATCTATTGAAACATACAACTCACGTCTTTTATCTCTTCGAAACCTCATATCAAATTCAAATAAGGATAAGATCATCATAAAAGTTTATTAAATAAGGATGGTTGTACTTAATAAAACTCTTATTTCTAAAGATAATTTTACTTAAACTTCTCACATTTATCTCATATCTCTCTTGTCATTTTCCTATTTTCTCTATTATCTCCCTACAACTTGCAGCCAACCATTTGAATTCATATCCAATGAATACCAAATCATCACATATTTTGTTACTAAATTCTCTGTTAGCTAGCTACACTTTTTATCTCTTTCAAACCCACCCTTAATTTAGTAAGAACATAATTTAATCTTTTTAAATAATCTCTAACCACACATTACCTAATTAATATCAGAGTTTAAATATTCTTTATATACATTTTAATATTCTCTTATAATTAATAACCTCCACTAACTTATTTATTACACTGAGTTCTTAAATTTGATCCATAGAGAAGATATAAACACAAACAATCTCCAAAGTTAATAAATGAAAAATGGGTTTAATTAAAATTGGAAGCAAGCATGTTTAATAATGTTCTGATGATCATACAGCCACGAGCTCAAACTGGTATCAAATCAATACAAATATTGATAAGCACTTAAAAGTGTACATTTATTATGAGTTTAAATATTATTTTTACACTTTAAGTGCTATTAATTTAA
>JANKKB010012230.1:0-10127 GCA_026225775.1 Bursera palmeri
TTAAGTTTGCTACTTTCCTAAAAGTTTAAGTTTATAGGTGTGAGCTTAACTTGAATATTTAAACCTCTAGTACAAATCTGAAGTGTCAATGTTTGAGGTGTTTTGCTAAGTAGCCGAGTATGATGTAGAAACTGAATAGAAGAAAAAGAAAAGAAATCAAACTAAAACAATGTTTGTTGTTCTTAAGAGTTAAAAGAATGGTACAAGGATAGTTTCATTAGTAAAAGGATTATAGCATCTAAAATTATGGAGAGAAGATTGTTTACAAAGAACCCGTCTTTTTGGGTTATTTTTTATTTTGTCCAAAAAAAAACACGAAAAACCAGTTGAGTTCCACAATTGAGAATTAAATTATCATTTTGAAATTTGTTACTTAAAAAAAGTAATTTTTTGTTTTTTCTTATGAGATTTTGAATTAAATTGTAATATACTGAAAATTGTGAAACTTGTTCTAACTTTTTGATCTGTGCAACATAGTAATCTTCGTGCTTTTCCTTTCTTTCAATTAATTCCAAATTCTAAGATTATCTATGTTTACATTTTTTAATGCAAGGTAGTTAATTTGATAATATTTTTTCTTTTAGCATTACATTTTTATTTTATTTAGTTTTTAAGATTTATTTGAAATTTTCTTTTCTCCCATGTTTTTGACTAATTCACGAAAATGACTGAAAAATTTTCTTTTTTTGTAAATACTAGTCAAACCATACATCACATGCATAAGAATCAAAGGAATAGAAGTCACATAATATTTTAATTAAAAAGATAATATTTTTTAATAAGCCGCCACTCAATTAATGGGCCATGGTTTACCTTTTACAATTTTTTTCTGTGGTTTGACTTATATAAGAAGTAAAAGAAATAAAGGAATTAAAAAATAAATTTATATAATGAATATGAGTCACATAATATTTTAATTAAAAAAATAATTTCTTCCCAAATTATTGATGTACCATATTCTTTATGAAGTTTCAAAAAAGAAGTCACTTTGATTTTTAGTTACTCATTAATGTTTTTCTTTCTTTCGTTATAGAGAAGTTCAAACTATCACATAAGAATCTAAGGTAGAAGTCACATTAAAATTTATTTAAAAATAATAATTTCTTTAAGAGTGGGACTATATGAATTCCTAAAAACACTTATAATACCTCAACTTTAATAAGAAGTTGGATGATTGAATTACCTGTAACTTAAAGTACTCTTAAGCACAAATTACAAAACGATACTTTTGTTAAAGTATAAATTACTCTCTATAAACATTCCTATTAAATCTTTATTTTATTTTTCCTTTACTATATTGATTGTGGACTCCATTTTTATATAACAAGAACCTTCTAAAATATGTATGCTAAAAAAAATTTAGACCAACTAATTTTAATTTAACATGCTTTAGATATATATTTTCTTCTTGTTCCTATTTCTTCTTCTCTCTTTTTTTTTTTTTGAATAATAACCAAAGCAATACAACAAAAGTATTTATATGTGAAAACTTTTTTTTGGTTGTTTTTTGATATAGTTTCTTCATAGTTTTATTTCTCTAATTGCTTCTTGATATAATTTCCAATTCTCCATTAAGAGAGACTATTGATAGAGATTTTGCTAGAAAGAAAAAAAAAAACAAATTTTACTACCTTACAGTAATCAATTTGCATTAATACTTTACATATTTTTCCTCTGATATATATAAATCTTCCTTAATTATATTGTTAGTTGTTACATGGTTCATCTAAGTTCTAAACATCTTTCACACTTTATTGTCGTTTGTGATTTTGTCCCCTTTTCCTTTAGGTTTACAAATTTCAGACATAGATTTATTCATGGCAGACCAGATTGTAAAGGGATTTATGAACAAAATAGAGCATAAACAAGACACACAAAGTGTGTTTTTGGTGAACTGTTACTGTTAAAGCAATGTGTGCATGTTATGTACACACAAATTATATTTGTGTGTTCTTAGAATCTGTTAGAGCGTGACCTGAATTCTAGTAGAATTAGGTTTTATAGTTTGCTCTTGATTCTTTTTTCCTAATTGCTATTGACTTCTATTATACTAGTTGAGTCCTAGAAGAAGTGGTATTGATAGAAGGAATAAGAAAATTAATGGTATCAAAAGGAGTTCTACTCCTATTAGGACTAGAATACCTCTATATTCTACTATAAATATAGAGGTTGAGATCTCCTCTTTTATAACCTTATTTTTACAGTGAAATCTTTCTTCTTTTTTGCCTATGGTTTTTCTTCATTTTGGGGTTTTCCACGTAAATCTTGTGTGTTGATCTTAAATATTTCATTTAGTTCTTTATTATTATTGCATTAAATCTTTTCAAATTGGTATCAGAGCCAGATTTCGTGTTCACCGGTGATGTTGTTCATCGATGATTAATGTGCTCACTGTTCATATTTACTGTTCACCATGGTTACTATTCACCGATAGGTAGTGTTAATCGGTAGGTATGTTCATCGGCGATCACTGTTCACCATGGTTACTGTACATCATTGGACTGTCACGGTTATTGTTCATCACCGATAGTGTTCATGGGGTACTGTTCATTACCAGTTACTGTTCACGGGTTACTGTTGATTATTGGTTTCTATTCACTATTTTGTTACTGTTCACTAACGCCGTTACTGGTAATGAACAGTAACCCGTGTTGAACTGAGATTGTCTTTAAGGGGTCTCAGGTTCGAGTCGGGGACGCATCTCAGTGGAGGGCAAATCCTTGAAGCCTTAGCCCAGTGGAGGGCGGGTTAAAGAGGACAATACATTGAGGGGATATGCCCAGTGTTGGGTGGGCCCTGGCCTACCGATGAGGTTGGATGAGTTCAAAGGCAACAGGGCAATCAAAAGGCAAGAGAGGGCTTGGATCGGCTAATGGGTCGAGAACGCCACTAGGGATTCCACGTGAATGCCTCCGATGAATATCATAAGATGATATTAGTATGGGTAATGATGATAGTAATGTTACGAGGGCATTAGTATGGGTTAATAGTTAGTGAACTATTTATCGAACATAACCGTATGACGATAAATCACATGATAATACATATAGTCAATGAATTATCATCTAACTGTACTAGTGTATGTGATAATCCTTTGACCTGAGACATCATGGTTGAATTCGATACGGATGCGTATGGTTCATAAGGTATATAAATACGAGACTAATCATGTCTTGTTATTAAAGTCTAATTGGTCATATGTTGTTCATATACAGAAACGAATGATGGTCAAGATGGGATCCGTTGACTCTAATGATAGCTTAAAAGCACTATTAGAGTTCCTATTCGAATAGTGATAAATGTTGAAAAAATGAATTCTCTGGCCAGAGTATAATAGATGTCATATGAAAGATAATTCATGATGATAAATTTCGGACATATTGATCGACGATTCGTAAATCAATGTTAGGGTTTTTAAAATTTCATGGACTCAAAATCGATTAGGATATTGAGAACGACGGAGGGATCCTAACGTGCATGGATTATACAATTATTATAAAGGTTTTATGGAGTATTACTTCATCATGGTTTAGGGGCTATGGCTCATTGCTGGATGATTACCATAGTCATTGATTCTCCGGATATGATGACTCACGGCTAACTCATGATGAACCTACAAGGTCATACCGTAAACATAATACACTAAATGAGAAGAGGATAGAAAATTAATTGTCCAAAACCAAAGCTAGCACCTTGTAGGATGATATTGGAACAAGATGTAAATGTTGCATAAAGATATATTAAATGTTAGTATGTAATTATGGGAGCTATATGTAATTTATTAAATGTTAAGAAAATTANATGTAATTGGTCCTAAGGGTTAATTATGAAATCTTAAAGAGTTATGATATCACAAGTGTAAACTTAATGAAGTTAAAACACTACTTTGACAATTAAACTTTGTAAAGGACTTGTTTACAAAAGTCCTTTACAAAATAAGGGATAATGTAAGTCCTTAAATGAGCAAAGTTGAAAAACTTGTGAAAGACTTATTAGCAAAACAAGAGATAGTTAAAGCCTTTAAATGAGCAAAGTTAAAATTGTTACAAGGACTAATTCTAAATCTTTATAAAAGCCAAAAATGTTTTTGGTTAAGAGTTAGTTCTTCATTTTGTTCTATCTTCTCTAATATTTCTCTNATGTAATTGGTCCTAAGGGTTAATTATGAAATCTTAAAGAGTTATGATATCACAAGTGTAAACTTAATGAAGTTAAAACACTACTTTGACAATTAAACTTTGTAAAGGACTTGTTTACAAAAGTCCTTTACAAAATAAGGGATAATGTAAGTCCTTAAATGAGCAAAGTTGAAAAACTTGTGAAAGACTTATTAGCAAAACAAGAGATAGTTAAAGCCTTTAAATGAGCAAAGTTAAAATTGTTACAAGGACTAATTCTAAATCTTTATAAAAGCCAAAAATGTTTTTGGTTAAGAGTTAGTTCTTCATTTTGTTCTATCTTCTCTAATATTTCTCTCCAAGTGTGTAGGTGGTGGATTTCTTGTGGAGGCTTGACATTTGTGAAGCTCTACTTCAAAGACAACACCAACAATCTACATCAATATACCTTAAAGAAAGGTAAATATTTGTTCTTACACCATGCATGTTTCGGCCAAAGCATGTTTATGGTGTTCTTGACTGAATTTTTTTGAATGCCATGTTTTAATCTTTCTATTGTGTATATTGAACCATGAATCTGCCATAATTTAACCATAAATCCCAAAATTATATTCTAAGGAAAAGATAGATAAGAAATTGATAAGTAAAACAGAGTCTCAAGGAGAGGGGTTTGTTGTTAGGGGAAGAACACAAGATAGGAATTCTGAAGGTAACAAGAAGGGTAGATCTAAGTCCAAATCTAGAAAATTCTATACTTATTGCAAGAAGAAAGGGCATGTCAAACAGATTGCTACAAGCTACAGAACAAAAACAAGAAGCCAAATTCTGATCAAAATTGTAAAGAACCAGAAAATACTGGTGCAGCCAATGTTGCTGAAGATGTCAGCAATGATGGATAACTCCTAGTAATCCATGATGATTCCTCTAAATCTGATGATGATTGGATCCTCAATTTAGCTTGCACGTTTCATATGTGTCCCAATCGGGACTGGTTTTCAATATATGAAACAGTATCGAAAGGTACAGTTTTAATAGGGAATAATGTAGCTTGTAAGATTGCTAGGATTGGTACGATTCAAATCAAGATGTTTGATGGCGTTGTTAGAACTCTTAATGAGGTAAGACACATTCCTGATTTGAAGCGCAACGTTATCTCTTTAAGTACCCTAGATTCAAATGGGTATAGTTACACTGGTGAAAGTGGAGTCCTTAAGGTCTGTAGAGGTGCTCTAGTTGTAATGAAGGGTCATAGAAAGTATGCCAAGTTATATGTCTTGCAAGGATTTACAGTTTTTGGTGATGTTGCCATTACTACCTCTTCATCTCTTTCTAATAGTGAGTTTACGAAACTGTGGCATATGTGTCTTGGGCATATGAGTGAGAATGGGATGTTAGAACTTAGTAGACGAGGACTCCTTGGTGAGCATAGCATGAGCAAGCTTGATTTCTGTGAACACTGTGTTTTTGGGAAGCAGAAAAGTGTTAGTTTTAGTAAAGGTACATAGGACAAAGGGAACTTTGGACTGTATTTATTCTGATCTTTGGGGACCATACAGAATACCTACGAAGAGTGGTTCTAGATATATTCTAACCATCATAGATGACTTCTCCAGAAAACTTTGAGTTTTCTTTTTGAAGCAGAAAAGCGACGTGTGTTTGCCACATTTAAGCAGTAGAAGATTTTCATTGAAAAACAAATGGAGAAAAAAGTCAAACGTCTTCGCACTGATAATAGGTTAGAGTTCTGTTATGAAGAGTTCAATAATTTCTATAAGAAAGAAGGCATTGTGAGGCACTTTACTGTTTTAGGTACTCCATAGCAAAACGGTGTGGCTGAGCGAATGAATAGAACACTAATGGAAAGGGTTTGATGCATGCTCTCTAATTCTAGATTATCGAAATCTTTTTAGGTTGAGGCTGCTACTACAACTTATTACTTGGTAAATCGCTCTCCCTCAAATGCCATTGAAAAGAAAACTCCTGAAGAGGTATGGTCTGGTACTCCTACTAATTATTCTTTCTTGAAGATTTTTTGTTGTCCCGCTTATGCACATGTTGATTATGGAAAATTAGAATCGAGGTCTAGAAAATGCAGTTTTCTTGGTTACATGTCTAGCGTTAAGGGATACAAGTTATGGTGTTCAGAGTTGAACAAAGTCATCATTAGTCAGAATATAATATTTGATGAAACTGCTATGCTTCGAGGATTGTCTCCTAAAGCTGAAAGTAATGTAGATCAACAACTATCAAGCACTCAATTGGAACTTGATTTTCAGAAAGCATCTACATCTGAGGGGACAATTAGTTCAGAGGTACAACCTAGTTCAGATTTAAGACAAGATACTTCTTTTCCATCACCTCAGCGTTCTATTGTCAAGGATAGACCCAGAAGGGTTATTAAACCTCTACAGAGATATGCTCATGTTGATCTAGTGGCTTATGCTTTGGCCAAAGCTGAAGAGATTGAAGCCGGTGATGAACCTTCTAAATATTCAGAGGCAGTGACTTATGAAAAATCTGATAGATGGATGATTGCCATGCAAGAAGAGATCGAATCTCTTCATAAGAATGGTACTTAAGATTTGATCAAGTTATCCAAAGGTAAGAAAATTGTTCGCTGCAAATAGGTATTCAAGAAAAGGAAGGTACACCTGGGGTGGAGGAACCTAGATATAAACCAAGGTTAGTTGCAAAGGGCTACAATCAAGTTGAAGGGATAGACTTCACAGATATATTCTCTCCAGTTGTGAAACATAGCTCTATTAGAGCATTACTTGGGATTGTAGCTAGAGATGACCTTGAACTTGAGTAGTTACATGTTAAAACTGCTTTCTTACATGAGGAACTTGAGGAAACATCTACATGGAATAACCAAAGGGTTTTGTGATTTTAGGAAAAGAGGACAAGGTTTGTCTTTTGAAGAAATCTCTTTATGGATTGAAACAGTCACCTAGGTAGTGGTATAAAAGGTTTGGTTTGTTTATGACTACTCATAAGTTCACGAGGAGTAGCTATGACAGTTGTGTGTACTTCAAAAGAGGTAAAGCCGGATCATTTGTTTATTTACTCTTATACGTTGATGACATGTTGATAGCAGCAAAGAATAAAGTTGAGATCAAAGAGATCAAGGCTCAACTTAGCAGGGAGTTTGAGGTGAAAGATTTCGGAGTAGCAAAGAAATACTTGGTATGAAGATACATAGGGATAGAAAGACAGGTAGCTTGTATCTTAGTCAGAAAGGGTACATTGAGAAGATCCTCAACAAATTCAACATGCAAACTGCTAAACCAATGAATACTCCATTAGTTGCACATTTTAGACTTTCATCCGCTCAATCTCCAAATTCAGATGATGATGTTGCTTATATATCTCGAGTTCTATATTCTAGTGCAGTTGGATCCTTCATGTATGCTATGATATGCACTTGTCCAGATTTATCTTATACAGTGAGTGCAGTTAGTCGATACATGGCTAATTCTAGTAAGGAACATTGGAAAGCAGTCCAATGGATTTTCAGATACTTGCGTAGCTCATCGGACACTTGTTTGCATTTTGGGAAATCTCAAGATGGTGTCGTTGGTTACGTTGATTCTGATTTTGGAGGTAATCTTGATAAAAGAAGGTCACTAACAGGTTATGTGTTTATCGTTGGTGGATGTGCTATCAGTTGGAAAGCTACAGTTGCGTTGTCCACTACTGAGGTTGAGTATATGGCTATTACTAAAGCAATTAAAAAAGCTATTTGGTTGAAGGGTTTGTTTAGTGAGATGAGCAAAGACCTACAAATTTCTACAGTCTATTATGATAGTCAGAGTGCTATTTACCTTACGAAAGACCAGATGTTTCATGAGAGAACGAAACATATTGATATTCGGTATCATTTTATTCATGAAGTTATTGCACGTGGTGATATTAGTGTGAGCAAAGTTGGTACTATTGTTAACCCAGCAGATATGATGACTAAGTCGCTTCCTATAGCTAAGTTTGAGCATTGCTTGGACTTAGTTGGTATTTGTCATTGAAGACCTTGTTTTGTGTGGAAGAGATGAAGAGGTTTGTGGTAGAATTTATGTCAAGGTGGAGATTTGTTAGAGTGTGACCTGAATTCTAGTAAAATTAGGTTTTATAGTTTGCTCTTGATTTTTTTTCCTAATTACTATTAACTTCTATTATACTAGTTGAGTCCTAGAAGAAGTAGTATTGATAGAAGGAATACGAAAATTAGAGTTATGATATCAATAGGAGTTCTACTTCTATTAGGACTAGAAGACCTCTATATTCTGTTATAAAAATAGAGGTTGAGATCTCCCATTTTGTACCATTATTTTCATAGTGAAATCTCTCTTCTTCTCTGGCCGTAGTTTTTCCCCATCTTGGGGTTTTCCACGTAAATCTTGTATGTTGATCCTAAATATTTCATTCAGATCTTTATTGTTATTGCATTAAATCCTTTCAGAATCTTCACCGAATGCTTCCATGCAAGTTAAACATACAAACTTAAACATACAAGTTAATATCATTTTCATGATACGATGAGAAAATAAATTTAAAATATAAATTTTATTAATTAGAAATGATAATGTGATCACCATATATACAATAATATCTCATTAATTTGTATAGTTGAGTTTTTAGTATAACACTACTCTTTAGAAAATGAAAATAAATTAGATTTTATGGGTTAGAATGTGTAAATTGGTTGTAGATATAGAATTATTCTTATTAAATGGAGAAATATTATAGGAAATAAAAAATCAATGTAAACTTAATTAATTGAATTAGATTTTTCATAAAAGAACCTATGGAAAAGATATTTTTAGAAAACAATTATTTCAAATGAAAACCAACTTTAAAGTTTAAACTTGTTTATTTCTGTTAAAGTTTCAATAAAATGATTATATATATAGAGTAAATTATTTGAGGTAATATATATATATATTTTTTGATGAATCTACATTTCTCAAATTCTTATCTAACCTCAATCATTTCGAATGATGTAGGATTGATTTAAAGTTAATACATCATTCATTGTATCACCACTCTATTAACTTGACAATTATTAATTAATTTCATATCATTTGAGATTTTATTTTAAAAAATAATAGTATTGTTAAAATAATAAATCACAATAAATAGAGAAATGTATTATTAGTTACAGTAAGAGCAAAAGGCATGAAAAATTTATTTGTTGGACTTGGACCGCATCAAAACCTGTAACGCAGCCAAACTTTTATTAGTATTTTAATGCTAAAATTTACTAAAGCAGTTTATCGCAGCCGTTTGGGCATATTTAAACAAATCAAAATGAAAACCTTGGGCATATAGTTTTTTAATCCTTACAAATCAAAATCTATGTACTATTGTGACAAAGAAAGAAATAAAATAATCTCTTAAAATGCATATAAAATTTGACTGTTACTATTTTCTTCTATATATGCTGTCAAGTAAACTTGCATGCACCTTGCTTCAATCTTCAAACCAAAAGCAAGCCCATTCCTAAATCAATATTAACCATGTTGCGTCATGTGATTTGGGTAGCTACAAATCTGAAATGGGCATGGAACGTCTTGATTCATTGTTCCCTTTTTTCTCATCGCCTGCACGATGGTGATCATGATCATTACCAAGAACTAAGCATGGAGTTGTTGCGGAAGATGGAGCCAGCAGCTGAAGCTGCAGGGTGTGCTGTGTGCTTGTGCAAAGTTGAAGAAGACGAAGAGATCATAGAGTTGAGGTGTGGTAATCTCTTTCACAGAGTTTGTCTGGATAGATGGATAAACATAAACTACAATCATGGTGCGTGTCCTCTCTGTCGAGATTCAATTGCAACACCTAGATTCATTACAGAGCTTGGAGAAGAAGTGATATTTTTTAAGTTCTCTACTTTCGTCAGTTCCAGGGAGCGAGATACATGGTGGCTGCGGTAGATCATCAATATGTATTGTCGTGGATATATGCATGAATAATAAATAATGCTTTGAGGGAGTTGTATGATGATAGTAATTGAAA
>JANKKB010012254.1:0-30428 GCA_026225775.1 Bursera palmeri
GTCATAAATAAATAAAGGACAATATACATAAATATCCGTTTAATTTGCAAGCAATATCCACTTTAAGCACATGAGAAGGGTGGTAAAAATGAAGATTGCATAATGTTTTGGGTCATCAATTTGATTTTGTCACTTGTTATAGAGAGATATTCTTTTATGGTCAACAAGGCTTACCATATATGACATTATTCCAAAAATAATAATTTGTTTGGTTAATTTAAGATGTTGTATATTTATTTTTCAATGCCATAATCTAATATGTGGTGCCAATGTTTTTATAAGTCAAAAATATGCACGGACCCCACTGTATTGATCACTAGTGTCGGTTGGGTTTTATGATCTCATTATTACATTTAGAATGGAAAGCTTCGAAGATTAAATTTCCTGTTTGGCAAGTACAACACATTTTTTACATGCTTTTGCAGGAAATATAACCAAATGCAATGTATTGGATTATAGTAGCTGGCAAGCAAGCCAAACGTTACTTTATTTCATTCAAAACTTTTTTTTTTCTTTTTAAATTAATTCACATCTATTAAAATAAGGGTACGCTTAGCGTGTAACTTAAGAACACGGGTTAAAACCCTTAAGATTTATATATTTTTTATTTATTTTAATAATTAATTTACTTTAAAAATTATATTTTTATTATCAAAATTATGAAATATAATATAATAATTAATTTAAAAACTAAGATTTTCATATATTATGGCCGCGCAAGAAGTTAAAAAGAAGAAAATAATTAAAGAGATGAAGCCCCACTTAAGATTTCCAAATAAATTTCTCTACAGAAAAAGTAGGTTGCCTCTTTCTTCAAAGTGTGTCAAATTTAGAAGTTATTTCCTTCTAATTTTTTAATTTACAAAAATAATTTGTAGAATGCGTAATATAATAGGAAATTTTGATCTAACTATTACTAATCAATACTAACAGTGGAGTAGGTTATGAATGTTCCATTCTGCTGCAAATGTCACAGTACAATTTTATACCAAGAAAATGTCTAATGATAATTAGTATAAAACTCAAATTCTTGTTGTTGTTGTTGTGACTTGTGACAAGACTTAATCCTATTTTGTTTTTTAAAAATGTTTTCACAAATCTAAAATCGGAATTGATTAATTAGTTTAATTAAATGTGTAATGGTTTTCTACTGCCATTATTAGAAGAGAACTCTGTATTCTTACTCATAAGTACACGTTTATGGAGTTGTTCTCATGTAAATGACTTTAATAAATTTAATTTTAATTATTATTATTTCTGGAGATAGAGATATCTTAAAAACCAATCCAGTCCAATGCAAAAGCAGCACCAGATTTGCGTAAAAACCACTTGATTGCGCTTCACCTTCCTCAGTCATCTCTCTCTCTATCTATCTCTCTGCTGTAACTTCAATTCTAAGTATGATTTTAGTTCTTTGTCTTTAAATCATCAAAAGATATTTCTTCATACATATTTTTCACTATCATATATATGTAAACCCTCTTCTCGAAGCATTCTACTGATCATACGCTACATTAAATTCTCATCCATATTTCTTCAACCTCCTTGATTGATTGCACAGTCTCTCCAATGGGACGCCATTCGTGTTGTGTCAAGCAGAAGCTGAGGAAAGGCCTTTGGTCGCCTGAAGAAGATGAGAAACTGTACAATTACATTACGAGATTCGGCGTTGGTTGCTGGAGTTCCGTTCCTAAGCTAGCTGGTAACATATGTTTCCTTTCATATTATTTTAGTTTTATATATAACAATCACAATATATAGAGTTTATGTGTCATGATAATTGTTTGATTGTTGTAGGTTTGCAGAGGTGTGGAAAGAGTTGCAGGTTGAGATGGATAAACTACCTGAGACCTGACCTGAAAAGAGGAATGTTTTCACAACAAGAAGAGGAGCTTATAATCAGTCTTCATGAAGTTCTAGGGAACAGGTATTGTAATTTTCAATACAGGAATGAAAGTGGGTATTCGTGTTTATTTATTTATTTATTTTAATTTTTGTTATTAATAATACGGATCTTAACTTTTTGTGGTGACTCAGGTGGGCTCAAATTGCAGCACAGTTACCAGGAAGAACAGACAATGAGATAAAGAACTTCTGGAATTCGTGTCTGAAGAAGAAACTGATGAAGCACGGCATTGACCCGACGACCCACAAGCCGATAACCGATGTTCATGAAGTGAAAGAAGAGAAGAATAGTACGGACAAAGCATATATGCAAATGCCACAGTCCAAAGGGCTGCCAAATATTTCAACTTTCATTGCCCAGGAGCCAACTTTTCTTGTTAATGATTCATCTTACTTTACAAGTACTGGATTGACAGACGCTTCCAAAGAGCAATTCATGAACAAGCAAATCTACGACCCTTTTACCTGCTTTGAATTCCAAGTAGGTGGTGATCAAAGCGGATACAACTCCAATCCCGTATCACAATATAACTCCTCTCTTAGAGTACCTGTCGAGCCTAACCACTTCGAGACAGATTCCAATTTTGCATTCTCTTCGATTCCAAGCTTAACTAGCTTTGATCAAGGAAGCATGTCGGGGGCTGATTTCTCTGACAATTCAGCTTCAAGAGTAAGTTCTTTCTTCTTGAATGAGGCAAAGGAAAGTTCTAGTAACAGTTCAAACGTGAGCAATTACACTGGATTTCAGATGAGCAATATGGTGGAGAATGCAGCTTTCTCCAGCTGGGATGCTGAGAACAAGTTAAATTCTATGTTTCAGTTTCAGGTCAACGGCATTAAATCCGAAGAAATGACACCAAGTTCCTGGCACGAAGGCCAACTTCATACTCAGAATTCGGTAGATTTCAGTAGCTATCCATTAACGTCACTATCAGAAGATCTAACAGGCGCAAATTTTGATGTCTTCCAGCAGATATGAACTGTAAATTCATATATTTTCCTTTTTCCCTTTTTTTACCTCTCTGTTGCTCTAGTTAAAACATACGAGGAGATGTTGATAGTACAGGAATTCCTACTGAAAGGTTTGAAATATGAAGATTTTTTTTTCCCTCGTTAAAATTAGGTCTAAAAGTGATTTAAGTTGAGCTTTCTCAGAGATTCAATCTGTCTTTTCTTTGTTTTCTGTGTACTTGTTCTTTCTGTATTTGTTTTGGCGAAGGCGAAAGAATTTCCTTACAGTTTAATTCAAGAGTGAAAGCTAATTTTATGGTCCATGCTAGTCTCTCGCTCCTTTGTATTATATCTAACTAATTAATTAATTATCATTATCATACGCTGTTAGGGTGCTATTTTCAAGTGTCTTTTTCCTGCTTAAGCTAAACCCTTTTGAGAGCGGCCAAATATGATCCGAACCCACCATACCGTACCAAACCCTTCCAGTCTTTTCTTATTTTAAAAATGAAGCTCCAGGCTCATTTGGAGTTCCTCTGTAATATTACTAATTATTTTAAATATATACGTATGTATATAGCATAAGGTAATGAATGTGGATATAATTCGAGAGGTGGGGCAGGTTTAGATTGTGATATTTTGAAGCGCTGGCAGAGGAGTTTTAATATTAACAAGATTATCTGGACTGGGCATGCATATGTATAGTCATATAAAACTAACAGACTGATTTCCTGGCATCTCATCCAACTCCTTGCTCCAGTCATGCATTTGTGAGTCCCTCCAAAAGATTGAAATTGGCTGTCTGGCTGGCTGTCTGGCCTCTCCCATTATTGAAGAGAGATAGCGAGAGACAGGCAAGGGTCACCAGGGTCACCTACGATTATAGTGGATGATCCCACCATTTTGCAATCATCAATGCTCCCAAAGTTTTTGGATTGTTCATAAGGAGCATCATAGCTTCTAAACTTTACGGGGTTATTTGATATTGATTGCCATAATATGTCAGAACTTCATAAGAAAGCTAGTTTGTGCATGCTTTGGCCTTTGCCCTCGCTCAATGCTTATCAGTATATATATATATATATATATAACCGAAAGAGGTCTCTTAACTTTGCTAGAAACAACTTCAGTTTGCACTTTGCAGTTTCATACTTCTCACAACGTCCCAAGTAGTTATACATCTATATGGTACCCAGTAAAATCAAATAACAAGGACACCCAAAATGTCTGAGATAGCTCCCTGGCCCTCCTCTTGACTTGGAATACCATGTTCAGAACTCAGAACCAAAAAATCACAACTCACAATTGTTGTAATAGGCCACAGTAGACATCCATAAGAACAAGACATCCATAAGAACATGTAAGGATCATTGATCGGCATTGCCCCTAATAGGATGATTCTGAAGAGCAAAATGGTCCTGAATGTAATGATGATATGCATCAAGTCATCATGATAATTTGCGTTTGGGGTCATTGTTTGACTGTAACTCAAGCGGAGACTTCATGAGCCAATACCTAAGAAAACCCACTAGAGATCATTAATTCTTCAGTGTTCTTCGTGTAAATGTACCATGAAATTTAGAGAATTGTGAGCTGGATACTTTTATCCATAGTACTCTAGCTTTTGATGCACCGAACTGTACGTCCGCTCTTTACAGTACGCAAAAAGTAGTTGTGCCGGTACTATGTTACGCAATTTTTTGGGCACTGGAAAGTTAGGATGCGATGGATGGTGACCACCAACAATTTGTCGCGATCCACCAGGTGTGTGTTTATTTAAAGTTAACGGTCCATATTTCTCGAACCCATTATAAGCTTCTGATCACATAGGGTTATCAGGAGGTAGAAGATAGTTGCTTTAATTGGTGGAAACGTGGGCTTGGTCTCTCATTGTTGTACACGTAGCAAGTTCTGAGCCAAAGCTTATCTAACACACATATGCAACTTAGTTTTTAAGGAGATATCATATACACATGAGAAAAAAGTCAGAAGTAATCACTTCTACACAAAGTTCATTGACCAATTTGCATTAGCCTAAACTTAAGATAATATATATGCATAGATGATGTCAACGGATTTCGATTTGGTTTGACCTTTCTTGATCTTTTATCTCCCTTTTCACTACTTTTTAGTTATTTATATTCTTCTGAAAGAACTCTAATAATTTGCTTTGAGTGGTTCAAGGGTAATCTATATTTGTCGGAACAATGCAGACTCATGGCGAAAAAGAAGAAGTCGGAAACTTAAAAAGAAATTAATTAAAGAGATTAAAGAACAAAGGGAGGATCATCAGTTGCTTTTGCTTATATAATATGAAAAATACAGAATCCAAGTATATGCCGACATTTTGTAAAGGGGCTTAAGCTTTAACTAAATTAATCAAACAAGTTAAAAGGTCCGTAAGTTCATTAGAAAAATATATAGAAAGCAAAAGAATGTCGAGTAGTAATAAGCAGAGATATTAGACATTTTTTCTTTGGTCAAATAATGGAGCCCGACAAGTGCTGTATTGGCATGCTAAACTAATGATATCTCATTGAAACATTCCAATAATTGTTCAACCGGACCGACAAGGTATCTATCTCTATATATGTAAATGGCAGTCAATACTGCCAGTAATAATGTTGATCAGTAGAAAAAAAGTAGGAAAACGCATAATCATGGAAAACTATTACACACATGAACGTTCCTCCCTTATTTAGCACATTTATGAATTATGATACCAAAACAATTATTTGAGTACTTGAATTTTGATCATCGAACCCACATTATATACGGTTTCCTAATGACAGTGAAGCATGTCTTGCTATAAACCTAGAGATAATAGCTAAGTTTTGTGGGGAATTAAGCGAAAAGAAGTGCTCATGATGTTGAGTTATGCAATGAAAACGATCATAATAGAAGTTGATATGATAGAGATGGCAACTAGTTTTAGCATCTAGTAACACAACCAAAGATTTCTTAGGTAGGTGAGAGGATAAAGTTCTTCGTGACGGTTTTCTACGTGATTTTATTAAATCTTAGTTTGCGTTTGAAGAAATTGTGCAGATGGGTCATGGGAAAGGAGGACTATATATATATGTAAACATCGATGTCAATGTTGAAGATGAGATAAAGTATCTCAACTTGAATTTTTCTCCAAGACGAAAAGAAGAATATATATATATATCATGCAATAAGCCTTGCACATATGTGTGCGCATTCCAGAATACCAATTAGCTTCACATGCTCAGCCTATTAGTGGGGTGTTCCAGATTTGGGAAGGAAGGATTGGACACGCATAGGGATTGGCATTGGCTAGGCAACAGCTATCAGGGTCCTGCCACTAATGATAATTGATTACTCCATTCAATCGCCCTCGCTCTGTTTGGTTTAACAGTTCTAATAATGACCTTAGACATGAAAGAGCAAGGAACCTTAATTTGCATTGCATTAAAAAACATTAAGCGCTTCCTTAAATTTAAAGTTTTGCTTATAGCTTCTCATTAAAGATAAGTTCATTATTCAATGACAAGTCTGAGAAAAGTTTGATGCATATAAATAAATATATGTGTATGAGAAAACGTCTAAACACATGTTTCATGATTGTCCAAAATAGGTTAGCTAGGAATCGCTTTCTTACGTCGTAATTAAGATCTCTAGTTCGCTAATTTGGTTCAATGAAGTGGGTGGAAGGAGAACTTTCATATTATTTTCAATTATCGTAATGCCAGTCCATTGCTTATAATTGAAATTTCAGAAAGAAGGATCCTTTGTAGTAGGAATGCATGAATGTAGTTATCATTCCAGGATTGCTCAGGCTTAGCCTGTAAATTTTTAACTTTCATACGGGTCATAGTTGGCATGAAGGTGATGTTCCAACGATAGAAAGACATATTAATGGACCTAAAATCTGAAAAGGTTTAATTTGGGTCTAGCATGCCCAGAACTAAAACTCAAAGAAGCCCAGCCCACCAAGCCATCATCCATGAGTAGCAGCAAGCTATTAGAAATTGTGGGTTGGTGTTACACGATTTTTATATCCAGTGAAGCCCTCAAAATCTGTGAAGCATAAATAAACATAGAACTAGAGGGTCAAGCCTCGGTAACATTTCATTGCAATATCAAAGACACATGGGATGGGAGTCTCTCCTTATATCACAGAAAAAATGGTGAATCAAAAACATTAAATTACAGGTTGTAAGACATGCACAATAACGCCTAAATTGGCAGACTTCTTATCAGCAGCTACGCTACATATAAACCTCCGAACTTTCAGTGAAGGGCACAGCCGGCTCGCGTCAAATAAAATTCATTGAAAATAACCATTGACGAGCCTCTGTTACTCATGCAAAATCGGTCTTAACAGCAAAGCTGGCAGCAGTCTCATTTTGGGCCCAAATTCCTGACAATCAACTAAAACGTAGTCGTGTGCTTGGCAGCATCAGTAGATGCCCACTACCAGATTGTGTGAACAATTAGTGGCCTGGCTAATACCGAATGGCACCTGCCAAACTGCTTACTACTGAGACATGCTACTTGTTTTTAAAATATATATTTCTGTTTTTGATACCTTTTATTAGTTGGCCAATTCATTTCCTTGGTTCAAAACGACTCTCAAAAAGGGTTCTTCTAGTGAATGTCAAGCAAATAAAACTTGGAAAATACATCTGACGGAGGACTGCCTCCGTTTCTGAAGAGAAAAAAGATTTTTCTGGAGACTTTAGAAGAAATAAGGTGATGAAAGCATCAAACTTTGTAATCAGAAAACGCTGAGTAACATGATCGCATTGAGTTGCTGAAATCAATTTAAGACTGTTAAACTTGACAAGCATTGGAAAATTGCAGGAGGAAAAGCACAAAGAACGTACATAAGAAAAAGTTAGCAAACAACACATTAAGTATATGAGAACTTACTTAACATAACAAAAGTTGAGATATCATATGGGATGCTATAATATATTAATATTAAGTATTGAGTCTCACAAATGGAAAGCGCAGATTCCTATATTACAAAAGTGCATAACCATATCGACATTGTGCTAGCACCAGCAAGATACGGTGTATTTTATCAATATTTTAACCACAAGATGTGAAAAACTTCAAATAAGCCTGCTTCTAAGTGACTGAACCACTCAAATCATTTTAGAAACTAAGAGCAGAATTATAATTACGATAGCAGTTCACAATCATTTACCATCTTACCCTTAATTACTTCAGCAACAATGAAAGTTAATTCAACTAAAAGTGACTTCATCCATGACTCTGAAAGAAGAACGGCAGAAAATCCCGTTAAATTATGTGCAACCAATTAAAGATAAATTTTATAAACACAAAATCATGATGTGAAGGTGAATGATCAGCATCATCAATTTGAAATAAATTTACCTCGGTTGTCTTTTGTCATAAGGTATCAATCTTTTCTTTGTATGATACAACTTATAATACATACAGTGCACATACAGACGGATTGTTCCAACAGCTGAAACAAAAGGTGTCTATGGTGCATAAGCCTGTAGACTTGGATGGGCTGCAGCCTGATAAAGAGCGAGGTGGTACATAGCTTTGGTGAACAACTCCCTCAACTCCGGATGTTGAGGTATCACAGAACGACCTGCCCCCTCCAGAGCACTCAATGCTCTTGCTTCTTCAAGAGCCTTACTACTGCCAGCATTAAGTGCAAGGTAGCATAACAAGACCAGTCCATGTATCTGTGCTTGATCATTATTCTTCAACAATCTCATCAATGGTGGAACCCCATCAAACTCAATAATTGCCTTCGAATGCTCTGAACGATTAAAATTATCTGGGGCTACAAATTTCCCCAAGGCAATGGCGGCTTCTATTGCCACATCAATATTCATATTACCAAGCAGGCTAACCAGAGGACCAATGATTCGCCTTTCCTTTGCAGGAAAAGTTTTGGCAAGGCAACCAATTGACTTAATAGCAGGGATTCGCAACATTGCATCGCCTTCTTCCTGAATCACTCTCAAAAGCTGATCTAAAACAGCCTTTGCAGCAGGTGAATTAGTCTTGAAAGCTGCACGTCGAAGCTCAGCATTGGATTCTGCCACCACTGTAATCTCCATAACCGTCATCAAACAATTAAACTGCAGCTCCCCCTTCTCCCTCTCAATAATCTTCGCCAAACAAAGCAACCCTTTTGTCTCCGTAATTTTCCTACTACATGATAAGCTTTCTTTGGACAATTTCCACAGAGCCTCAGCAAAAGCAGCATGAACTTTGATCTTCACTTCCGGGCTCTCAACCTCCCTCTCCTTCTTATGTTGCCCACCTCGGCTACTCCCATCTGAATTTGAACTCGCGTGGTGGTGATTATAGTTATGAATTGACTTCTGTGTCATTTCTTTATTCATCTGAACAATTGAGTGAATACTGGTTTTCACAACCTGAGGTTTTGGCACTTCCAAGCTCAAATCCATACACAGCAATGAAATTAAAGGCCTTGTAACATTCTCTCTAACGAACTCCTCCCGAGCTACCGAATCAAGCTCCGCCATTCTCGCCACCAAATTCGCCACCGCAGTCTGAACCTTCATAGTCGACTCCCCCAAAACCCCGACAATTATCGGGACACCTAAAACCCCAACAATTAATCTCACCGTTTCCAGGTCGGTAGCGACATTGAACAGCGCATTGGCCGCCGCGATTTGCGCGTCAGCCGAAGTGACTTCCTTGAGAAGCTTTAATAAAGGCAAAATTGCGCCTTCTTCGACAATAATTTTTCTGTTGCGATTGTTGTCACGCGCCAAGGAGGCAAGTTCGTTAGCGGCGTCGATGCGGGCTTTAATCTGGCCTATCTGGACCGTCGAAATGAAAGACCAGACCCAGGCGAGGATAGGGTCGTTGCTGGCAATTGGCGGGAGAGAGACGTTGGTTTCGTCGGACTCAAGGATGGTCAACAGCCACCGCATGTCGCCGATGGAAGATTCGAGAAGGTTGAAGACTTTCCTGAAGTCGGCATTCGTAGAGATGGAGAACACGTGGCGGAGGAGGCCAGTGTGCTTGCACTTGCGAACGAGGGTTAGGGCACGGTCAAGGTTCTTGGTGACATCAGCGAGGATGCGGCGGACGGGGCGTTCGTAGATGGACTGGGAAGTGGTGGCGAGGCGGACGCAGGAGCGGAGCATTTGGGAGAGACGCTCGACTTGTTTGGCAAGGTCGGCGCAGTCGGACTTGAAGGACTCGGCTTCGCGCGCCGACTTGATGACTCGATCGGCGAGCAAGATGGGGGGAGTGAGCTCGTCGTGGAGTGATTTTTCATCTTCAGGAGCAGGAGGAGGAGCTGTGGCAACAGTGGAAGCCATTTGTTTGTGGATGGGCTTGGCGTTGGTTCCTGCGACTCTAGCTTTCAAGGAGAGACGACAAAAGTCGTTTCTTTTTAATTATCAATATTTTTTTATTCAAATGAATGAAGAGTTTTGCTGAGTGAGCGAGGAGTAGGAGTGTGACAGTGTACAGTGCAATCGGTTACTGTTAGTGTTGAAGTGGAAGTTTGTGTTTGGCGGTTTGCTTGGTGGCAAGCAATGCAACTTCAGCACCTCAACAAGCAGCATCGGAGAATTTTTGTTCTTTATTTATTTATTGACAATAAAATATAATAATCTATCTCACGCTCGGACATGACTCAGGTTATCACTTAACTTTGCTTGCCTAATTAATTTATTAATTAAAAAAGTTGCTTACTGGTGGAGTCAAGGTTAAGGATTTGACTAAGTGCTGTAATAATACGAGGAAGAATCTATTAATAACGAATAAATAAAAGATTAACCTTTACCACTTCCTCACATTAAATTGGAGTTAGTCATTGCTGATTTCCCACTTCGCTTATACACAGTTTTATGGTATGCAGATGATGATCGATGGATATTTCATGTAATCATGCAGATAGTGACTGCAAATGCACAAATCAAATTTATCAATCAACTTCCTCTTTCATAACCCAAACCCAGAAAACGAGAGATTGTTCAACTAAAGCATAATAAAATTGTATATGAAGGTAACACTAAACGGCAAAGAGCAACAGAACAATTCAAAGTTTAGCCAGCAACCCCTCCCGTTCTGACTTGGGTGCTCCACTGTCTTTGGCATCGTTGTCTTTAGCATCCAATTGGCAGGGGCTGGGTGGGACGTCTACTGCTGGAGAGCAATTAAAGAATCCATGCGGCTGCATACACACACATATATCAATAAAGAATGGTTGCAAGTCTCTCTCTCATCCAAGATGGTCTAAAATCAAGGCCATTGCTAATCAACTAGTAATATTACCATAAGCGTGAAACCAAGACAATCCACTGGCATAACAGGCCAATCTTCTAGCCGTGGCACATGAGTGAGTCCAAATATGTACCTACCACGCAGGGAAAGTTTCAATTAACCCAAGATGTAACCTCATATAAAACAAGGCAAGGAAAACTCAAACTCCAAAAATTAATGTGCTTGTGAAGACCATTCCTGAGACAATAAAGTTTCCACAAATTTATGATGTTTTGGAAAAAGTTTGAAACAAACAAATTGCGCCGTCAAATTATCGTCCATCTCTAAGATGACAAGAATGGTCCTCACACACGAAATTTCCTATTACCAAGTGAGTCCTTTGGAGAGAAAAAGTTTTAGATACTAGAGGTCACGAGATATTCTGGTAGGAAGAGAAACAAGTCATATTCAACTAACCAAAGAACTACATCAGCTTCTTCTAGAGGTCGATTCTGCTTCACCCATGCAAGCAATCCTTCACCAATACGTGGATTTTGATTCGGAAACTCTCCTCCTGGAAACATCTCATCAGGAGCATACAGTGTAACCCAAAGATTATGCTTCAAAAAAGCAGCTCTCCTAAAAAGTGTGGCATCAGAACCAGCTAATGGCAAACAGTTCGAACCAGGTACCAGCTTATACCCTGTTAGCTGACCAGTCCTGTTTACAGTTCTTGTATTCCTCACCTAGAGTATAATATAGGATGCAGTCAATCAATACTCTAAGTTAACAATTGCAAAATTGTTATGGAAAAGCTATACATGAATAACCTTAATTCGTCATAGTTTCAAAAATTAAGATGCAGTTTTAATCTCTTCTTTCGCTGTATAAAATAAAAAGTAATAATCAACAACTGGAAAAGGGAACTGATTTAAAGAAATAGAAGGAATGGGGAGAAGCAGAAGCCTTTCGGTAAGTAGATGATAGTATGCAAACACCTTGTACAAATAGCATGAAAATAAAAAGATTATATGAAGCTCAGCAATCAACAGGCAGAACAACTTTACAATTAGGAAAGAAATGCCATACAATCCAGTGCCTTGCTGTCAGGGGATTACAATCACGCATTGCTTGCATTTCAGATCTAAGCAGTGTCTCTTCAGCATAGAACGCATTATTGTGAACATTGCTACCCCCAGGTTCCTCAAGTTTAACATCCACCTCAACAACCTAAATATCAGTTAAAAATTGACATGTAAGACCTGATAGTAGAATGAGAGAAAAGCAAAAATGAATTTCATCAGAGAAGCATTATGTTAGGGACAAGAATACTGATATCCACTCAGATGCATCTATGAATATCCACTCCTTAGAAAAAGATCAAGTGCCAGTTATAAAATAATGTTAAGAGTCATTTGCACCAAACTGGAAAGACATCATGTTAATTTAAGTTCCTGATGAGACTCATAATATAGGGTTTAGCATTATTGATGGTGACAAACCCAGTGGATTCTTAGAAGGTCCATACAAATTAAGCAAGGGGTCATCACTTTCTGTTTAGACTTCTAATTTGTACACCAATGATTCAAACCATCAGAGCTTCTGAATGAAGGTGAGATAGAAATTCAATAGAAGTTTAACAGATTCTACAGGGTGCTGAATATGATTTAGAATTCAAAGAGATGTAAAATTATAAACAATTGATTGTTGGGTACACTTATAATTATGGATATTCAACAGCTTTCATAAGGTCAGGACTTCAAAGTATTTACTATCCAATTGCTTAAAAGTTGTTCGAGGACACCTTTATAGAAGAATTACTGTGGAATCTAATGGTTGAAATTACCATACAAGTGTTTCCAGGATTGATATATCTCCCTACGGGTGTAAGGCTCATCCTTATGCGAAGTTCAGATCTTGCAAGAAATTTCCTTTTGTAAATAGAGACAAGAACCAAATAACACATAAATTAGAAACAAAACATTATAGCAGTGCAGAGCAAGTAGCTTCATGATTCATCCTTTCTTTTTCTTTTTTCCAAATCATGGATAAGTCCTATCTCAACAGATCCAATCATTAATTAACCAAAAACAAAACTGCAAGAACATGAAACCAAAGAGGAAACTGAATTTCAAAGTGATGTACCTGATTCACAGCTTCACCCGGTTTACAGTCAACGGCCATGTCCATACGAGCAACAAAGAAGTGCTGATGAACTGGAGCATATAATCCTGGTGCAATCATTGTACCATATTTTCGGGATTCTCCAGGTAGCAGTGCACCTAAGCTTAGAACTCCTGTAAGTTTAACTTCAGCTTCAATTTTTCCATCCTGTAGCAATAAATAACTAACATATCATCTTAAATTGTTCAAGGAGCAGGTAAATATTCAACCAATGTGGGAATCACAACAAAATTGAGTGAAAGTTTAGCAAAAGGAAAATGCAAACAGATGCAAGAAGCTCAATAAAATGGAAACAGGCAGCAAAGATTTACATGAAAATCGTAAAACTTACTTTACTAAGGTGATGAAGCCAACTATTGAACTGGCAGTCATTTTTGTAAAGGCATATAAGTTTTTGATTTTGCCACAATATTGTAAAGGACACAAAAGCATCACTAATGTTTACAAGGAAGCAACAGGTTTACTAACTTCAGTAAATTTCCAACAAAAGTTTCTCTCATTTCATAGATGGGCATACTGAGATTGTCAAGGATTCCATCACATATAAACAAATTCCACATTCAAGCAAAGTGAAATCTAAACTTGCCTGATAAAAGTGCCAGTAGAATCCATACTCATAGTTAGCCACCGTACAAATAAAAGACACTGTCAGCCGTCTGGACCTTCGAACTTCTGCTAAGCCAGTTCTCCAATCTTGATGCTTCCAAAGAATGCCATGATCCTCTTCATGCAAGCATACACAATTCTCTATTGTTTCAACACCTCCAGTATAATTTGTAAAGTGTGCATCAAAATATTTGATATGGCCCAAACAATCACATCCCTGTAAAAGCAGTTTTATTAGCACTAATTTGTACTCAATCAGTGAAAAGAGCACTCTTGGATGTCAAAAACAATAAAGAAAGCTAACTAGTGAAAACAATCCTCGCACCCTTTTAAGAGAATGAGCATTTTTTCCAAGGCCATCTTCCCCCGCATCAAATGCATTTTTCCTGTAATGTGGTTCATTGGGATCTCCATAAGGCACAACCATTTCAACAAAACTCAACCTATGGGCAACAGATCTTCGACCCCGGCTTCCATCAATGTATGCAACAGAATGTATAACCAAACCCTCCCTTGGAGTGAAACCAATGCGAAAATTCCACTACCAACCAGAAATCCAAACAATAAGAAAATCAGCATAATTTAGTAACATAAATTAAAAATCAATCTTACAAAATCGAGATCTACCTTCTGCCATTGTACAAAGTACCCATTAACGCGAAAGCTTGGACCTTCAGGTTGAACAATTCGTAGAGGCTTCACATCACTTCGATCTACACCACCTCTCATTTCGCCACTGGTATAGTTCCTTAATGGATCAGCTGGAGGGAGAGGAACAAGTTTACGGTCTTCAAACTCGATCACCACCATGTTTTGCATATCAACAACTACATAGATGCCCTCAACTGGGCGGGCATAACCGTTTTCCATTGGACAGTCACTCTCTGTTCTACAGAATATAAGAGGTTTAGCAAGTCTCCGGCTAGGGGCATCAGCCTCACTGTAATATCCAACACACCTGTGGAAAGTGTAAATGGTATTATATTAAAAAAAAAAAAGGAATATATATGGTTCAAATTAGCAACTTAAAACTGAAACCACTATGATGTAAAATTTAACCAACCAGGCATCAACCATCAGAAGATCCATGTCTTCAATACCCCTTTTCTTCATTGCTTCCTCAAAAGGAGGAAAGGCTTTCACAACAGCTTCACATTCAGCATATTCCTCAGCATCCTGAAGTTGAACAAAAGAAAGCACTTTGTTAACCTGAAATGAAGACCTTTAAATACCATATCAACAACATTTTTCCAGGATTAGAGTAACTAAAATTTGTATAATTCTTTCATATATGAATAGTGTTATTCAGAAGGGTACTCCCTCAACCTCAGTAAGTGTCAAAAAGTTGCAAAAATTTTGATTTCTTCAGTAAACAGGAAGCATTTACAATTTTTACTCTCTGATTATGTACAGCAAAGTGATTCCAGTTATACAGTAATTAATCCAGAATTAAAATCTTACAAAAATGTGAAGGTCAGAAGAAAATACAAAAGTCAAGTCAAATCAAGATCAATTCCTTGAAAAATACTTACCATTGGAGGCTGAACATCTGGAACAACATTCGACAACACAACTTTCCCCCTATGATGTCCACCTCGAGCGGCTGCATGTACTTGTGATAACTCGACAACCCACACACTTGTCTCATTAGACTTTTTGTTGTACACCACGAGTCTAGCTTGCCTAGGAGGAAGCTTGCTAGGAATTACGGGGCCACGTTTGGTTCTGGGAAGTAATGATGGTTGGAACGGTGGGAAGAAATATGCATCTGCTAATGCAACAACATGTTTATCTGGTTCCAATAGAACCACTTCATAAAAACGCATGCCATCTCTGACCTGCAAATTAGTAGTAGTTAGCTCCCTACTCAAAAGTAAGATCAACAGCAAGTGCTAAGAAACCGATCAGAAGAGCTTGCTGTCATAAAAAAATATCTTCCAAACAGAGTCGGATGTAATAACCTCAGGAGTTGCTCCAGCAGCCCTGACAGTTGCAACTGCAACAGATATTTCTGCAGGAGACAAAGGGTCCAAAGGATGGCAGATTTGAGGCCTAGGCATGACTGTTATTCCTGCAAACGCAAAGTCACATAATTTGTCAATGAATAGAATGCAAGAGGACATGCTATGCAACTTCTACTATAAATAAAATTTCGGGAATAATTAGCTGCAACCCAATTTCTAAAATTCGCCTCTAAAAAACCTAAATAAATAGATTGAATAAAATTTTTCGTTTATTAATCAGGTTAACATCAAGTGTATAAAGAGACTAACATCTGGCGGATGTGATCACATATCAAATTGACATTCCTCTATATATGCGGAATTTCTATCTTCTTCTTTTTCTTTTATTCATTTCAACAAACGAAAGGACAAAAGTTGAAGAAAACATTCAATAAACTAGAAGAAAAGATATAAAAGAGATCAAATGAAGCATCACTCGTTGAACACAGTATGGTCAAAAGAACTGAATAAGAATAATTAATCGGTTCTGATCTCATTTTTTAAACTTTTCATTCCAAGAAGATCAATTTTATAATATATGAATTGCGATTTCTACCTAATCCATAATCAAACTAAAGAATATTCTTTTACGAATATTTAGTACTTTCATGCACAAAAAGAATAACGCATGCAGTGATACCAAAACATGAATCGAGGCAAACAACAGCAATCCAACATCAAGATTATCAAGATGAAGAACAAAGAAAACTAAGATAACTTATACAATACACAAACGAGTAAGAGAATGTACCTACGGAGGAAGTGTTTGAGGAGGATTCAGGAACGGAATCAACAGGGCGAATCGGGGACGTGTTGGGAGCATTCTTGGCCCGCTGATCAGTGCTACTCCAATCTTGCACCAGAGAGGCAGGCGCAGGGGCAGCCTCTCTGGAGCCAGATGACTGAGAGCTGAAGGAAGGAGAAAGCGTCGTCTTTTGCGAAGTTGGGGCCATTGCAAAGGGTTAGCAAGCTCTCCAAATCCACCGTAATATGACCCTTTACAATCTTTTGACATACAGCAATTTGCTTTCTTCACTCTCTTCACCAAACTCCCTTTCAAAATATTTTCTTTCCTTCTGAAAACACCTCAAAAAACCAACTTTGAAACAAATAAAAAGCAGACAACAAACAGAGAAAGAATGCAAAAGGGTGGCTTAAACTCAAGACTCAGAGAGAGTTAAAGAGACAGAGGGAGGTCTCTATGCGAAGGGTAACTGGCATAGTTAGGGTCATATATATGGAAAGAGTACAGGAAGCCACGTGCAAACTGCCAACTTGGAATATTGTTATTGTTTTTGCACACTTGGTTTCATTGTTTTCATTTTTCATATTTTGAAGGAGCGATAATGCAAATTTTCAAAGTATTATATCTGTTTATAAAACTGTGGGCTTATCGAGTGTGCAGTAATAATTGTATAAGATAAGTGGGGGAGGTGATAGGGAGACCTGCTCGTGGCAATGACGTGTGTTACCCTCAAAAAACACAACAAAGGTATTATCTCTGATAAGGCCTATATTCATCGCGATATTTCTTCTATAAGGACTTGTATGATTTGATATAGCGAGGAGCACCCCACTTCTGTTCATTTCTGGTTAAAATAATTTGAACTGTCACCCGTGGGCCACACTTCATAGCCACTACAGCTTTTGGTTTTGGCATCTTCTGTGGAATTACCGCTTCCCTCTTGACTATTGTGATGAAGTCATAAGAATTAAACAGAAAATAAAATGAAATCTTCAGCTAATCTTTTTTTTTTTTTTTTTTTATTTGGCTGCAATAGAGCTGGATTTGTGCTGCTTGGATGCTTATGATNAAGGTAGATCCAAGAGCCTGATAAACCATATGTTCTTTTTTTTTTTTTTTTTTTTATTTGGCTGCAATAGAGCTGGATTTGTGCTGCTTGGATGCTTATGATTTGTTGGGTTGGAACTTGGAATGACATTAAACCTACGTAGTTCTGCCTTGGTTGATGGGTGATGTTTTGTCCCAGCTAAGAATATACCTTTGTTAAAAATTCATAATAAACTAATTGCAGTATGTAAAATTGCTTTGTGATTCGATCCACTTTGTCATCTTGTAACAGTAGTTCAGCAAAAAAAAAAATTAAATTCTAGGTGGGATTGATTCAGGATCCTGGTTGAAACTAATTTTTGGTGATTTTTGATAACTTATCAGTGATAAAAGGACATTATCAATGGCTCAGAGACGATGAAAGCATGTCGACAGGAGGTCAAATTTCATAGTTTTTAATGAGTTGAATGGTATCTTTAACACAATAATTTGAGGCTATAATGAGCATTGTTCCTTTCTTGCTATCAAATTGGATGTACATGGAGGTCATTCTCAGCGTGGAACCTCATTGGCACCCACTTGACAGTAATGCCTGTTTTTTAATCGAAGCTGAGTCACCCTCCTCGACCTACCTCCACAGACCTGCATTACACAATTTAACAATCTTATTACCATCATTAGTATACACTATTTTATGGTGATGTCCACAACAACAAAGCTTTTAACATTCATAATATTTGTTTTAGCACCATTTTAGCTTCAGCTTTATGTTGGTGTCAGTACATTTGGATGGAAGAAAGTGGAGATACTTTAAAAGCAGATGGTCAACCTTTACAGTGAAAGAGAATGCAACGGTGGCCACAGATTGATATTTGATAACCAGAATGAAATATACCTGCATAAAAGAAAAAGTCAAGCCCGTTAGCTAACGTTGACCCTACCAGTGGAAAATCAATCACAATCCACTGGATAAACAACAGGGAAAATGAGCTTCAAATGAATAAAGGTATCCGAAATTCNACAGACTACCCACAAATGCCTTGCTTAGTCTTAGCCAAGTAAAGGAAAAGTCTTATCTTTAATGTTATCTAACTTTGATTTGAAGCTCCAAGAGGCACGGGACAAGTTGAGATGGGGCACATGAATCATTTGATTCTTACAGGAAGATTTGTACAACCCATAATTAAAAAATTGCTTCCATGTTTTATTTGGGAATCTCTTAGTCTACCCAGATTTGGCTAAGCTGAAAATTTGAGGATAAATTTATATAATCCACAGCATGTAGCATGCTAATATATATATATATATATGCTTTTTTCCTGGCTCATGCATGGCTGATTTCGCCTATATTTATATATAGAAAGCAAGATGTTGGTAATTATTTTGTTTGTATTCTTCATCATTGTCGTCAGAATATTATTAATATGTGTCAGTCATGATGAACCATAAAACTATATATGCAATGGTCGACCAACCTGGGGTCACCTGTATTATTAGGCAACTTTAGACATTATTTTGGATATAAATTAAAGTTGGCATTATCCAAAAGAAAAAGACACTAATACGAATTGGTCTACAAAGTAGTGGGTCGTTCCAACTTCCGAGGTTTTACAATGCATTCAAGCCTAGTTATGTATCCAACTAGATTTCAAACATTTTGTCTCCATAATGTAGATTGATATCATGTTTTTCCCTAGAATAAAAACGATCATATTCTCAATATGAATTGAAAACGTTAGATTTGAATTGGTATCACAATCTTCTCTTCATTGAAAACTTTTACTTCAATAAATATATGATTATGATTGATAATTAGTAGAAATGAAGATATAATCAAACATTAATCACGCATAATTTTCGGTATAAAGTTACCAACATCTTTTTTTCTTATAGAAATTAAAAAGGATGAAAGATAATGGATGCAATGGTGAGCCTGTTGCTATCAAATGGACGCAATGGTGGCGTTTTGGTCCAAAGATACTGTTGTGGCTGACTAACAACACTTCCGAGGTCCAGCCTCATCATCAATTATTGAGTGGTTTGAATATATGTCCCTGCAAACGAAATTTACAGCGCTACTTTGACCGGACTCATCTCTGAGCTCTTCTGTGATTTGTTCTCACGTCAGCGTGTCGCCATTGTCATGTCTATTGCCTGTGTTCGACTCTCTTCTATAGTGTGTTTAAGCCCATTAAGTGCTAACCAGGCCTTCTTTCTCCAAAAGGCCACACGTTATTGAGGCCCCCTTTTAAGAGTTTCTACCATGATATGATTTCCACAACCATTTATGACTGCTGTTTGCGTATCTACGACGAGTTGTTTATATAACAAAAATACGCAACTACAGTGTCGCCAATTGAGCTCACATACACATTTTGAGTTCAATCGAGGCCATGAGCTTCACTCTTTTGTCATTTTGATGAGCGCTCCCCAACTCTTTATTTAATTTCATTTTATTTATTTGTTTTGATTTACTACGTCTATAGATGAAAAAGAAAGGTTAAAAAGATATCCTTTATATACCAATTCAGTCTGCTAATAGATTAGAGAAAATAATGACTATCCAATAATATAAAAATTGAATAAGTTAACAACAAATTTCTACGACCTCAAGAGATAATCTTGTTGGAATATCTGAATTCACACAGCCACGACACTGGATTCTTAAGACTTACTCTACCTTCAATTCACAACCAGAAACCTTAAAACAGTCATCCAGGTATAATTGATTTCCGAGATGCAAATTCACTGCTTGGATTCCATCACTAATTTCTTCAACAGGTTCTTCTCTAACCAGATTAACATGGAGACCAAACCAAGTTCACAAGCATGAGCAAAAGCCATTAAATCAAATATTTTCAGAGCTTAGGTTTGGTAAAATAAATTTAGGTTCTTCCACAAGCAGTAGTCAAGAGACCTTACTTAAATCACCACTGGCGTCGCATGGCACTTCATTCAAATACTGAGATAGGAATTAAGTTCAAATTTGAACTCATATTCTCGGCTATGCCTTACAATATCCGTTTCAACAAATCAAAAAACCAGATGTAGACGCTTTTAGGCCAGGTAGCACTCTCATACATATTCTCGCAATAGGCTTTGTACACGATTTGGAAATTAGGTACTGTATACTATTTGAAGCCAATATTAAGGACACACCAAGGGTCAAGAAATTACTTGACGACAATAGCTAATTGCCAAATCATGTACAAAACTATAAGTTTTGATTATGGTTATGTTCATTGCGTGCCATCAATATCTGATCTTATGGATGTTTAAACTTGAAACCTAGAAATTAATTTCCTTGTTGGCTGTGTTCATTGAGTGCCCATCTGTGTCTGACCTTATGATGTTTAAACTTGAAACAACCATACGTGCCACACTTCGCTGCAAATGTAAGCACAGCATTGATCATGCCAAGATGAAAATAAACAAGCTATTACACAAACCAATCATCTAATCCAAAGAAAGACTCTCAATAAGGTGAATACTAAGAAATTATATGCCCCCATCCCCTAACCATACCGAGAGATTACATACCCTCATTTCCCTGACCGTTAAACAAGACTCTCAAATCATCACCAGTACAGCTCAAATTATAAGTAGAGCCATATATTTTTAGGACACAGTTCGGTTCATCACAAAACAGAACACACCAAGCACCTTCCCTAATGGATTCGGCGAGTCATGCCCGCACAAAGTAACTCTATTCACCAAGTTGTAAAACCTATAAGGACCAAATAATCCCTTTAACAATTAAAAAAAATAGATCCCATACCAGATTCCACAAACAAAACATTCTGAGACTATCCTGATCAAAACAGACAAGTCCATATCATTCCCATCAAACACATTTGTTTAACCAAGAAGTTGTATTAATAAAAGCCAAAAGCAAATAGTTTTCAACCAAACAAGGTCTAGATATGATCAAAATGGTCCAAATCCATTAAACTCAAATAAGAACAAAAGCATTCAAAAATTAATTATAACAATAGTAAACAAAAACTAGAAACTCGAAACTCAAAAATAACCTAGGCAGTGAGCAAAACAGCCCCACCAGCTTCCTTAATCTTCTTCTCCGCAGTCTTTGACACAAGCTTGGCCCTCACAACAATGGGCTGATTCTCCGGCAAAACACCTTTGCCCAAGACCTTAAAGTAACCGTACTGGGTGACGTCGATCAAGGGGACATTGTCCCTGGTGGCTTTATCCTTGACGTCCTGAGGTATCATCGACCACAGCTTGTCGATGTTGACGATAGGGGAGTAGAACTTGTTGCGCAGTTTGTGGAAGTACCTCATACCAACTTTACCGAAGTAACCGGGATGGTACTTGTCGAATAGGATCCTGTGGTGGTGCATGCCTCCAGCGTTACCGCGACCACCAGGGTGCTTGCGGTGCTTCCCGATCCTACCATGACCGGCGCTGACGTGGCCTCTCTTCTTTCTGTTTTTCTTGAACCGAGTCGTCATTTTCCCTCTCTCTGAGTCTGAGCTCTCTACTCGCTGTTTAGGGCTGCGGAGAAATGAGCTGGGGGAGCCGCGGAGGGACGAGATTAGGGTTTTAAATTATATTTATATACTGGAGCTAGGGTTCCTGGTTCACGTGGTTTTACAATTTTGCCCCCATCTGCGCCTTTCTTTTTGGCTTTTAGAATTTTGTACTTCTACTACTGGTCGATAGTGTAATTTACAATTTTGCGTATCGGATCTATTTTCTAAAATAATAAAATATGTCTTAAATAAACATTAATTATTTGATTTACATACTTAAAAGTTATTTTAAATATTTAAACTGTTTTTTAATTTTTAATAAAAATATATTTTTCAAAATAAATATATCATCTTCGATGAATATTATTAGAACAAAAAGAACCAACCAATGAAGCTCAATAAAACAATGCCTAATCATCACTTCTTTGATTTTTATTTTCAAATTTGNATTTTTATTTTTATAATGTAAATGTTGTGTATGACTCTAGTTTTTTCTTTCAAATTTAAATTTTAATCAAAACCAAAATCAAAATTTTTAAGTTTATATGTATACCTCAAGACCTTTTTATATTTATTATGTTTCAAGGGTATTTTCGTTTTTTTATAGTGTTTAAAATATTATATTTGAGTTAGACTTAATCAGAGGTATAATAATCATTTTTCCACTTTTGTTACTCGGTTAGTTAATAAAAAATGTTTATTAATGATTTTGGATAAACCTCAGGGATCTAGTTGATTAAAGTGTAAAACATACTTTCCATTTGAAATTAGGCAAAAACATAAAGGTGGTGTTTGATATTATCCTTTAAGAAAGGTAACAGAAGAGGGATATAATAGTTTTTTTCTCTTAAATTGCAGTATCAGTTAACGGAAGTTAATCGAAAAGACTTGTTGATGATTTTGGGCAAACATTAAGGGTCTAGTTAATTAAAGTGTCAAACATATTTTCTACCTAAAATTAAGCCAAAACACAAGGAAAGTGTTTGATATTATCCCAATACAATCACAACAAAATCCAACTCACTCGGTGACCGCAGAAAGAGCATTTTACGATTTCATTCTTTATTCAGTAAATCAATGAAGTTTGTGTCACGCCCTGAAACCCTTATTTAGAAATTTCAAGGGTGAATTATGTAGATGAATATAATAAAAATTCAAATAAAAGTTTTAATGCAAGNAATTTATACATAAAATGTAATTAAAACATAATATTTAAATATCTTTTATCAACTAATTAATTACATAATGCATGACGGCAATACATTTTCTAAACTCTTCAGATTTTCTTTGTAAGCTTCAGAATTTTCTCACCCGAAAACTAATCTCTCGAACCTATGAAGGAAAAAACAGATGAGAAAATATAGTCCAATAGGAAATCTCACGCATACATAAATCTAATTTTTAGATCAATGCACATCAAGATCATAATACTTTTCCACATTGTTTAACAATTTTTCAATTTACTATTTTTCTTGGATTAGCCGGCCACCAAAGGCCTACCATTAAAATCATGTCATGAGTATTTTATTTGGGCTCCATATCAACTAGCTACCTCAAAGCCTACCACTCGAATCACATCAAGAGTATTTTTCTTGAGCCCTAGATCAGTTGACCACCTCAAGGCTTAACACTCAAATTATATCAGGAGTATTTCCTTAGATCCCAGATCAACTGATCATCTCAAGACCTAATACTCAAATCCCTTTACGATATTCTTCCATCTTGTTACCACTGACATGTCAGAGTTCATATTCATACCTTATGATATCATTTTCTCATAAAAATCGTCATCCATCACACATCCATGTCCAAGTGTCTATTTCTAACTCCAAATTTCAAAACCCACAATTTATGTAACCCGAAATCACACGCACAAATATTTCAAGCACACGATCATTATATCTATTCTACAAGTAATCAAAACAAAAATCTATTTACAGGTCTCAATCACCCAACCCCATTCTCAGTTTATGGAAACCTAATCACATAACGTAAATCCAACAAAACCCTAACTCCACAAATTTCATTAAGCAAAATGGAATAGAGATTAGTAGAAGTAAAATCCCTACCTTGGATTTATGAAACATGAAGCCTCTGACCTTTCTCTCTTTTCCTTCTATCTTCTCTTTCTTCTTTCTCTTTGCCATCTTTTCTTTCTTTCTTATTTATATATATTCACAGATAATATCATAATTACGTGTTGTTCACATACATGCCACAAACACCAAAATTTCACTATTTACCAAAATTTCACTATTCCAATATCTCTTGAGTATTAGAGACCAAGCCCCTCACTCAGTAAATGAAGGGTATGAGTAGGTATACTCATCACTTTACGGTACTTAAGCAACCACAGATACGTATCTTATCTACACACACACACACATATATATATATATATATGGAAAAAAAAATTGCTAATTGACATTAACTGGCACAACAATCATCAGATGGATAGGAACTCGTACGGATTGTTGTAACATGAATTTCTTATAAACTTCATTAAGTTCTTATTGTTACAAATTTGAACTTAAGCTAATGGCAATCACTACAATAATAACACAAGTTACGTTTGTGACATGAATTGTAGCTAGATTCAAGGGCCAGTGGAACATCAATGCCATTGTACAACTACAAACTACCAAGGCCTCCTTGAACCCAGAGGAATAATATTAGACCCTGAAATTGAAGATCGGTTGGCAAAGCCTCCTCGTCCTCTGGAGCGGAAGTTTCCCCCAGAACCTACATGAAAACAAGAACAAAAACACCCTGTCATCCAAGGAACCCCCCATCTCATGCACTCAAATAAAACTTAAAAACACATGTATTACCTCCAAAACTAGAACCAGAAGATCGAGCCAAGGCAGACAATGGGGGACTCACAAATTGTCCTGCTTCTTGCAAGATCTTGATTAGATCCCTCGCAAACTTTGCATTTGAATGTGTGAAAAAGGTAAAAGCAGTTCCTTTGGCCCCTGCACGACCAGTTCGCCCAATCCTGTGAACATAATCCTCAAGGCTGGATGGAAAATCATAATTGATCACACATTTTATGTCCTTCACATCTGCAGCAAAAAAAGGAAGAAGTTAGGCTAACTAAGGTTTGCCATACAGAAAAACACGGGCTATATAAGACTAATCAAACCAGTTTAGCTCACTCAAGTTTGGCTGAGTATGAATCTTGGTTAACATCACTTGCAAAAGAAATTAGCCAAATGAAATTAGACTGCAGTCAACTTGCCTAGATTTTGGCATAATAGAGAGCTCAGTCAAAAGAGCTCATACAACAAAACAACGGAACCAAGCTTGAGCACAATTGCTTGGAGTGATTCAGTTTATATATAGCCCTGGGAAATAAATAAAACAAACCAACCCTTATCCCTGCATCCTGAAGATCTAAGTGGTCAATTTAACATAACACATTCATCTGATAAATGTGCCCACCTTAACCTTGCAGGGATAAGGAACTGCTTCAATACCACCATTTCCAAATCCAATAAACGGTAAGCACATGTGAGTCAACCAGGCTGCCACAACAAACCAGCTCCATAACCGTGGATGGGCAACAGTAACTTCAACCATGTTACTTAGACACTTGCTGATAGGAGCCTGACATTTCTGGCAACTTGAGCAAAGAGTATAACCTCATTAAAGCCAGCTTCCTAAAATATTGCATCCCTCAGACACAAATAGAAAAAATAATTCCCCAATTATAGACTACAGTGGCCTGCATAATATTATGCCATAACTCTTCATAAATCATAGACTATCATCCAAATCAAATCAGATTAATATGCTCCCTGTGTCCATGTAACATCAGCTGTAAAAATAAGGTCGTTTGCAAGCAGAGATATTTTACAGGACATCCTAGTGAATATGAGAAACCAATATGACTCTCATCCAAAACCTGTAAATCCCTTAAAGAAAAGGATCAAGCTTATGGGTTAATAAGAAAACAAAAGTAACAAAAGTCAAGCACCATTATGCATGATGGTACCCTTCTTTGCACCCAAACCACAAATTATTTTCTTCGGAAACTGGACAGCAGCCCGGCAACTCGTTTTCAAGACCTTAGAGATTTAAACCTAAGACTCCTAACACACAGTGATCCTACCAAGACCCCGTGCAGCAACATCAGTAGCAGTCATTATAGGACTTCTTCCACTTTTAAATTCAGCCATGACCCAATCCCTTTCAGCCTGGTTTTTATCACCATGAATGGAAAGAGCTGGCCACCCATCCATTCTCAGTTGCCTTGTAACTTGGTCACATCCTTTTTTGGTCTCTGTGAATATCAGAATTCGATTCCCATCCATCAATTCTTTGAGCAGTTTGATCAGCCTGCATAAATAAAAAATGCTAATAGATCAAAATCAGGAAGCCCAAACATAGGAAATTCTCTTTTACAAGTTGCCAAGACAAACCTGCTATACTTCTCCGCCTCTGTCACAACTTCAACTACTTGATTTATTGATTGGTTTGCTTTTAGATGTGGTGATCCAATCACTACCTAAACAACATCAAAATTACAAGGTCGCCTAATTAACATCAACAGACCAAAAATTTTAAAGCATATCCAGTGTGCACAAATAAAAATGTACTATAATTGAATACAGCTACAATACAGACCTTGTATGGATTGCGAAGGAACTGCCTAGCTAGAGTTTCAACCTCCCTGGGCCATGTAGCACTCCAATATAGAGTCTGTCTATCTGGTCGGATCTGTAAATTGAGCACAACACTTTATTAAGTTTAAATCTTCTTTAAGCAATTAAAAACCTCAACAAGTCATCACCAATTTAGTAAAACCTCAATAATTAGTTACAAACCTTATAAAATTTCTACCATTATTTTAATGGAGTGGTTAGCAGCCACCTGCTCTCACACACATACAAACCTTTTGTTTGAAGTTCTAGTACAAAAGAAAGAAACATATACGGGAACACCATACCAACAATGGAGTCGAATTGGACTACTGAATTTAAGTTTAATCTATTTGACTGATCAAATCCCTCAGCAAATGCCAAATAGTGACTGGTAAAAAAGAATCTACATAACCAATGACACAACTACACTAAGACTAAGAGGCTATAATATAAAGACTTTTATATTAAATTAAATAATTTCAAAAGAATGTCAAACAAATTCGCATGAGGATGTTAAAGAGTATAGCTTAAGATTCTGAAAGGACTTTTAAGGCAAAATGGTGGCAATATAAATGTCATAGACTATAGAGACATGATAAATATTCATAACACAAAATTCGCCAATTTTTATATCACTAAATTAAAATAAATAATATCAGGGAAATAAAGGTACCTGAGCTAGAATTTTCCTTATTTGAGGCTCAAATCCCATATCCAACATCCGGTCAGCCTCATCCAGCACAAGGTAAGTCACTCTTCGCAAGTTTGTGTGTTGAGCTTCTAACATATCTATTAATCGACCAGGAGTTGCAATAACGATTTCAACACCTGGCAAATGGGCAAAACATGCATTAGTAAATACTTCATTAATCTAGCCATGGATTTATCTACAGAAAGCCAAAATTGCAATTCTCAAAATAATTGAAAATACCTCTTCGAAGATCACGGATTTGTGGCCCTTTAGGAGCACCACCATAGACACATGTGCTTTTAATACTTGCTCGTGACCCAAATTTCAAAGCCTCTTCTTGAATTTGTACGGCTAATTCCCTAGTAGGAGCTAACACTAAGACGATAGGACCTTCACCTTGAACTGAACAATCATAACAAAAGAAAATATAACCAAAATTAGCTAATAACTGGAGAAAACCGACATAGCTTAATCCTAAAATTTAAAGAGTCTGCGTAAGGAATTCTAACCCAATCTTGGCTGAGCACTAACATGTACCAAAGCAGGCAACAGATATGACAAAGTTTTACCAGAACCAGTCTCCGCAATACCAACTAAATCTCTACCCTTCAAAGCCATAGGCCAACCCTGAGCTTGAATCGCAGTCGGCTCAACAAATCCTAACTTAGCAATCACCTCTAGGCAGTAATCTAGCATATCACCATAATAATCATATAAGGCAACAAGAAGTTAACAGTAAAAAGCATGATAGCATTGAAGTGGATCAAAAGTACCAGGGAAATTCGCTTCATGAAACATTCTAATCGGCTTAGGTACATCTTGACCTTCAACTGTAATTTCCCGCCTCGAACGATACATCTTAACCTCCATCTCTGTCATTGCTCGTATTGATGGGCTCTCGATGTAGAAATTCTTCTCAAACGGTACCAAATTTCCGAAATCTTGCTTGGGAAGCGAAACGTGATCTATATCATCCCGATGAGTATCACCACCGTGATGTCTACCTCCTCTTCCACTACCACGACTTCCACCAGCTCTACCACTACCGCCACGGCCCGAGTCAAAACCTCTCCCTCCAGGGCCACCTTCACGACCACGTCCACAGCCTCTTCTATCTCCAATATACCCTCTACCACCACCACCACTAAACCCTCTTCCACTGCCACGGCCGGCATCGAATCTACCGACTGGTTGATACACACCTGATACTGATCCCCCAACACCTCCGGGGCCTTTACCGTGGAAATTCGCGTTCGGCGGAGGTCCTCCGTAAGGAGAAGGACCAGCACGGGCCATCATAGGAGGCGGCGGCCCAATTTGGGACGGCATGCCCATTAAATCGCTGCAAAGGAAGCAATTTTTTAACCTAACTTGAAATAGAAGGTATGTGAGAAATAGATCTGGTTTAATCAAAGGCTTTACCTGCGCCGTTGACGGTAAGAGTCAGGGTCAGCGTATCTGTGATCGTAGTGATTCATTGCAACTTACGGCAGNACCACCACCACTAAACCCTCTTCCACTGCCACGGCCGGCATCGAATCTACCGACTGGTTGATACACACCTGATACTGATCCCCCAACACCTCCGGGGCCTTTACCGTGGAAATTCGCGTTCGGCGGAGGTCCTCCGTAAGGAGAAGGACCAGCACGGGCCATCATAGGAGGCGGCGGCCCAATTTGGGACGGCATGCCCATTAAATCGCTGCAAAGGAAGCAATTTTTTAACCTAACTTGAAATAGAAGGTATGTGAGAAATAGATCTGGTTTAATCAAAGGCTTTACCTGCGCCGTTGACGGTAAGAGTCAGGGTCAGCGTATCTGTGATCGTAGTGATTCATTGCAACTTACGGCAGTTGATGAACTCCTGAAATTTCAAAAAGTTTTTAATGAGAGTATTGATGCTTTGCTATTGTTTGAATCAACCGCGTGGAGACGAGAAACGCAGAGTATTGATTCGTCGTAGGAGTGAAAATATCTGTGATTATATACACTTGCAAGCAACAGGGTCTGCTGCAGGTGGGGCTCATGGACCAATAGCTCATGGGCTTTTGTAGCCCATTATATTTGTCAAACTCCAGACGAGAAACGCAGAGTTTGGCCCAATCATTTCATGTCTACCAAATTAATGTAGAGGCCTGATGAGATTATCGAATTGGAGAATATTACCTTTGCGGTCAGGAATTATAACTTAATTTTTAGATTTAATTTCTTACACTCTTTTACTACTATTAATCTACTAGAGTCTCAAAATCAAAAAACTATATAGTTGACATAGTCATAACTATTTTTTACCTTTTATTTAAAACTATTAGATTATAGTGAATCAATGATTACTAGAGAGTAATAAATTAAATTTAAAAAGTTAAATTATAATAGTCTAACTCTTAACTTTGCAATAAGCAATTGGGTTTTGGATTTCAACTAATTTTTAGAGACGATAAAGAGATTGTTTTAATTCGAAAATATTGATTTGAGTTGATTGATTTCTTAATTTTGTACATACGCCCTCTAGAGTATGCATTATAAAATGTAATTTTTGTTACCAAACATGGGTAAACCTGCCCTATCATCTCTCAAAATATTGGAAGAAATCACGTTTTGATTAGGGAAGAGGCTATTTATGTTCAAATAACTATTTTTTGGGTATTAAAAAATGTATAAAAGAGAATAAATTAATTTTAGAAATTTTTAAATGCGTAATTATCATTGACCAGCTCTATTTTTTCCTCTTTTTTTACTCATATGGGGCGTTTGCCCTTTTTTCTCTTATCTTATCCTTAAGTTTTGAAAAATCTCTTTTCAAGTCCTCTAGTTAAAAATTCTGTTAGATAACATATATTAACCTCTATATTTTAATAAATTTACTATTTTATCCTTACTAACATATATAAAAAAAATGACTTAATTTTTAAAAGATAATATTAAATTAAATTATCAAATTACCTTAACACATATTAA